>CM077018.1:32140399-32304156 GCA_039090855.1 Macrothele yani | reverse complement strand
TTAGCGTGCTGTAGCACGTAGTCACTCCGTCGCCACTGGTTAGGATTGTGATGTCACTCATTTACACTTCTGCAGTTAGTTGAACTAAATCTCGACTAGGATTGTTCCAAAGGGAACATAACAGTTTAATAGACGAGTGTGGTAAGGATATCAATCTCATTTTTGCAGCCAATTTTATTGACAGTGCTTGTTGAATTTTAAAAAACTAGATTTAAAACAGCTGCAAGAACCTCCTGTGTCATCCTTTCGTGTGTTTTATTTCACCGAGTGGACATCAGAAAAACAGCATTTAATATCCTTTGCAACCAAAACATACAGCTGTTACTTGAAAATTTTAGTTATTTTTTTACAGGAGTGGATAAAGGAAACAATTTGTCAATAATGGGTGCCATTAAAACTTAAAATATATAATGATCCTTAAACACCAAACATCAGCCCTTCAGGTTATTTACAAAGGCCTAATGCAACAAAATGACCCCCAGTACAACAATATACTTCACATGGTGGAATTAATGTTTTCTCTTTTCTGGGAGTAATGCAATTGCTGAAAGGGACTTTTCAGCAATGAACATTCAAAAGGACATGTTACGAACTGGCCTTCAACCAGGAGCGTTAAATGCTATCATGACCATCCGCCCAAATGGGAAACCCCCTCGTCACACTGAAAGTGAAGCAACTCATTACTCTTTTTTTTAGATAGTTTCTCATGATTGTTTCAGAATACCTTTCTTGCTATTGTTAACAATTTAACAACATGGGGATTTGCGTGAATAAGACCACCACTGTCTTTGATAAATACCAATTCCTTGGAACTTGTGGACCCACTTTGTATGCTGATAATACCTATACATACTGAGCATTGAATTTCAGTCGATTCTGTACATACTACACTGCCAGAAATATACTTCACAATGCTCTTTGAGAATTTTAAGCATGTGCTTATATTCTCATACATTATCATAACAAATGACGTCTTCTTGGACAACTTTTTTTTTCTGCCTTAAATTTTCACTGCTGATGTTTAAAAGATCAAACCATATGTACAATATGTTCCAACTATTTTAATGCACTACTACAAAGGTATTTACTTTGTTTACACAAATATATACAGAATATAATTGCCTACATAAATACTTGAAAACATCAACAAATAACCAACACGTGCCAGTTTTCATAAGTACTTTATGCTGTTGAATTTTTGAGGTACCACTGTACCTCCGTTTTCTATTTTCAGTTTTGAAATCAATATTGCCTGTAGTCTTTTTGCTATGCAAAATATCACCCACATTGTATTTACACATTCATAAAGAGCATTCTATCAAGCAACTTTCAAGCTGCCTCACTCTCACTGTAATACTACAGATTAGTCACTAATCAGGAGGTAAACGCCCAGAACACAAGCTAGGTGAGCCTGGGCTTTGGGACAGAATACTTCGATTGTTTCCTGACAGGTGTCAGTAAGCAAAAGATTTATAACACAAAAAAATCAAGCAAAAAATTTACAACACCAATTACAATTCATACTTCTGTCCTTTAATTAACTATACTGACTGCTTCACCAGTATTTGCTATCTAATGGGCATTAGCTTTTTGTACACATTTTAATCACATAAAAACAAATTGCTGGTTTCTAAGATTTTGAAATATTTGTTGTCCTGGCAGAAAAGTTGCATGTACACTCCACATATTCTAGAATATGTATGTAAATGCCATTTGCAAAACATGTTCAGTATATGTACATAAAAAACAAAAAAAAACACATAAGTAAAAATTGTTCACAAAAAGCCTCAAGTTGGTAACCCACAGTTAACCTTGCAGTTTCCCATAGTAAATAGTGAACATGATTCAGTGTTCATATTGAGTATGAATCTGTTTACAAAATATAAGGAATGAAAAGTCTTTAAATAACACATATTGAAATGGTTTATCTCCTGGTTTAATCACCAGCTAAACAGACTAGATGTTTTATTTTTTTGTTTTATTAACTGAGCATTTGCTAAGCTCAACCTTTATTTAAAAATGAAGCTTGTGAAATGTAGTTCCGCAATCCTTGTTTCTTGCCTACAATTAAACGCTACACAATAAAAATGGCATTTTAATGTTGATATAATTATCTAAAATGTGCTGATAATTGTGAATATTCACAAAACTGTGGCCTTCAATTTGTAATGGAACATAACACAATCATCGAACAGCTGAAAGAAATGAGGTGACTCCCTGACACACGCAGTAGAAGTTGTACCTCAACAAATATGGTGGGCTCTCCTCTCATTGGCTTCAGCTGTCTCAGCGCAGCGGAGAACCAATCACAGAAGCAATCTATGTATTTCTATCTCGTTGGTTTATATTACCATTAATAATTCTCTCCAAAGTAGAGAATTTGTTGGCCTTGACTGTTACACAAATAAGTAAATGATAGGTTACATAAAATGCTATCCAAATTTGTGGTCTGTCTCATCACTTAATAAAAGGTATGTGCAAATCATTGCATAAAAAAACTGCCTTAACTGTGAGTTTATGCAATGTTATTAATGGCTGACAATTTCCAATACTCGGGTCAAACCAACCCTGTCCTCAAGTTTTGATTTTGACTCCCTATGCAGGGCAAGGCAGTTGTCGTACAGAGTATTTAACCAAATATTTTTGTGAATGAGAAAGCACAGGACAAAACTGATGCAGATGTGCATGTAGATGAGGAAAGTATTGAGGCCCAGGCATAATTAATTTAATTAGTGCTGACACAATACTTCGCCAAAATGTTACTTCTACTAGGAAGTACTTCCATTTATTGTTGTGGCTACGTTTGCTAAAGTGGGTAATTACTATTTAGCTTTATGCAAACAACAAAATTAAGGTTACTGTTGAATTTAGGTGAAAATTAAAATTTGGGAGATGGGTGGATGCATTTTGAAACAAAAAGTAAATTCAATTAACTTAAGGCCATAATAAATGAAAATATAAATAAAATGCAACACTGATGTTTGAAAATTCCAAGTTATTATTGGAAGGTTTGCATTGTTTGAATTTTCGATGAGTTGAGGCACCTGCAAGTGTAAAATAAGTAATTATTGTTTACATGTGTACAAAACTTGTGAACACTAGAAAATAGATGGTATACAATGTACACGTGTAATAACTTTTGGAGGTTGTGATGATCAATTTTAGTGGTTAGGACAAAAATGCACAATTACACAAAAACAAAATTCCAGGGACGTATCCTACCTTAGGCAAGCTAAGGTGGATTAGCATGTGACCCTGCGATGAACTTCAACTGAGTCGACTAATTCTTCACTGCACAAGGTTTGGGTTTTTGAAAGGCCACTTGGCCTGCATTTATTTGTAAAACTTAACCATTTAAAAAAAATAAAAGTATTTCAAGCAGTCGAGGAACACTCCCGGTCTACAAATATTTTCTATTTGACACCATGATCTTTTCAAATTTTCAAAATTTCTTTTAACTTCAGAAACTAGGCCTTATAAAATATCAAATGATACACAGTTTAGGTGTTTCAAAAGAAAACAATTGTGCACACAAAATGTGAAATTTCTCGATTTCTGCCTAACAAGTAGTTGCATTAACATTTTAAATTAGGCTGGCAGGCTGAAAACTCAACGAAGCTTATTTACTGCTTTAACAGTAATAGGTTAACAATTTGGCCTTCAGAACATGACAAATTTTAAACACACTACTTTGTATGAGCATAATATCTCATATATTTGAAGTTCACAAATTATGCAACAAAATTTAGCTTGTACACACTTCCATGAATAAAAAAAACAAATTTATCCCTTTCTGCGGTTCCAAACACACTATTTACTTGAAGGTATGATTTACGAAAACAAATACAAACATTTGGCTTATGGAATTTTACATAAACATGGTGAATACGTTTTGGCAGGTGAAGTGCAATTCTTCTCCCTCTCGGCTATAAATTTATAGCTTAATGTCTATATGATACAAGTTTCATTTAACCTTTCAAACAACCCTCTCAAACCAATTTCCTTATCCATCATTAATTTTAAAATTACAATAACTGGAGCACAAATTTATAAATAACCAAAAGTTACTTCAGGAAACAATCCTACACTAACCGGAAAATTTGCATTAAAATCTCATAGCACAGAACACTAGGCATTAACCGATAGTAACAACTTCTAGACCCTATACTGAACACACTGCACTTAATATCTTACTCTACTAACTCAAAAAGGTATCACTAACTTGCAACATTGACAAAAGAATCAAAATTCACACCATCATCCAGAAATTCAATTATCCTTCCTAACACAAGCTTGCTTTGAATACATACTATACCGTGCAAATTAATTGGGACAAGGTATTTTATTCTCACAACTGTAATGTGATCGCCAGTTGATGTCCAAAACCCACGTAAACCGGTTTTATCAGCTGTGAGGTGGTGTGACTGTTAGAACTTAATAGTAAGAATGTGGTTTGACCAGTTTTAAATAGGAAAATAGGCAACTTCAGCTTCAGTTGTGAGCTTTTGTGTGTGACAGGTGGATGTTAGTTTTTTGCTCTCTGTGAGTACGTGTTGCTTTTGTGTATTGAAAAATGGGTATATCCCCAAGAAAGCATGCAAACATAATTTCTCTGAAGGATCACACTTCTATGACAGTGAGAGATACTGTTTCTGCAGTTGGTGTAGGCAAATCAAGTGTATCAAGATCGCTTACGCGATACAATGCATCTGGATCATCGTCTCCAAAAAGGAGAGGTAAATGTGGAAGAAAACGAAAAACAACACCACGAGCCGTTAAATATCTAATCAGAAATAGTAAAATGAATCAAAAAAAAAAAAACAAGCACCGACATCCAAAGAGATTTATTGGCTAGTGGTTGTGATGTTAGTGATTCAACTGTACACTGTAGGCTTCTGAAAGTTGGCCGAAAGGCAAGAAGACCAACGAAAAAACAATATTTGAACGCGAAAATGAATATAAAACGTTAAGCATGGGCCAAAAAATATAAATCATGGACTGCTGACGACTGGAAAAAGGTAATTTTCAGTGATGAAACCTACTTATTTGTGCAGGGTTACCAAGCTAAATGTCGTTAGACGAAGCAACTGCGAACGCTTAAGACTCGAGCATGTCAAACAAATAGTAAAACACCCTCTGAAACATGAGGTTTTGGGGTTTTTTCACATCAAATGGCACTGGAAGCTTAGTTCCTGTTCAAGGTATGATGAATTCAGCCAAGTACATAGAAACATTACAGCGTAGAATTGTTCCATTCTTGCAAACTTTTGACGTGACATTTCAACATGACTTGGCCCCATGTCACAATTCGAAATTGGTCAAGAATTTCATGCTGGAAAATCAAATTCATTTGCTTGATAGGCCTGGAAATTCACCAGACTCTAAATCCCATAGAAAACTTGTGGAATATTTTGAAGAGACGTTTAGGTAAAAATGGACTGTACAACCAAAGAACGCATGTAACGAATGCTATAAAAGTGTGGTTCCACGATTATGAAGTCAAAAATATGTGCACTCAATTAGTGGAGTCAATGCCAAAACGAATTCAAGAGGTCATTTCTGCTAAAGGACAGCATACTCCATACTAATACAGGTATTTATGAGTGTATATCAAGGCATAGAATGATATAAAGGCATAGTTTTGGAAAAAAGAATGATTTTTTACTTTGTCCCAATTAATTTGAACAGTATAGTAATACCTTAAGCAATGCAAATAAAGGCAAACACTTATTCACAACACTCCTGAACTTGAACTCATATTTCTATGTGCTCTTACTGCTCACCAAAATTTTAAAATACACAACTATTTCTGACAGGAAATTCATAAACAACTTAATGCACCAAAATACCACATGGGAAAGCGTTACCAATTTAATAGGTCCATGCAATAAACAACTGGGGCACTGGCTAGGCAAACATCTCATTTAAATCAGACTCACTTTTTCTGAAAAACCAAAATATCACTGTAAGGAAATATTATTGTGCTGAAGGTAAGATTGGGTCGTAGAATCCAATCGGCCTATGCACTGAAATGGGAGTATAAGTGGTGACATATCAGCCTGTACTGTTTTCTGCCCTTACTGTTTTGGTTGGTTGGTTGATTTTTATGGTGCAAGGGCCATGTTTGGCCAAAGAGCACCAAACACATTGACAATTAAAAACAAACAGTATTAAAACTTGTTTTTTGGCAACACTCATGAACACACCTTGCTCGGATAGCTTCCTACGGGTCTTCGGCTTACTGGGGGTGGAAGACAATCCCCCAATTGATTCCATTTTAACCCTTTCAGACACGAAGTATTTCCAACTATGAAAAGCACCCTGCAAGAACTTTCTTTCCCAAATTATTTTTCCCTAAGCACACAGCTTCCAGAAAAACACCATACGAAGACTCACATTATTTCGAGGAATACCCTTATCTTGTCATTCCCTAGGCACAAAGCTTCATAGAAAAATAACACTGTTTTCCAGAAAAATACACCAACATCCTTATTTCCAGAAAGAATCCATTATGTCACTTTTTTCCCAGGAAATACACCATATCACTCATTTCCCAGAAAATACTCTATATCACTCATTTCCCAGAGAAACCATTAAATCACCTTTTTCCCAGGAAAACACACTATATCGCAGAACCACTTCCAGAAAATTACACCAATCGAAGAACTATCTATTTCCCGAAATCATCACCTCCCGAAGAATTCCAACATTGTACAATGGTATTATACAGGCCGACACTTTATTAAACCCTAGTCTGTGCGCATGCCTTTTTTAATGTCTCCTACTCATGAAAATCCATTTTCCAGATCCACTGACTGATATTGGAAATTAGTCCACACTACTACAAAATGTTAAAGAATAATTTTACACCTAAATTTTCCAAAACACTCAGATCATACTAAAGCTGCCTCAAAGAAAAATTTAAACTACATGGAACCTACACAATGCTCATAAATACAAATGCAACTTATGAAATATAAAAATCACTAAGCATGAAGAGAGTTCAATTCCACTTAAAAAGAAATTTTGGTCTGAGAGGTTGTTCTTACTCAAGCTAGCTCATGTCAAAATTATGAAGTCATATGTCAATGCCTTACACATGTAAAATTACATTTTTTTATAGAAGATCACATGAAAAAAACACCACAAAAATAATTTTCTTTACCACGATAACACTTAAACAGAAAAAAAAATAAGACTTGAACAAATTATCTACATGCATCCTGTATTTTAACACCAACTGAGAAAACTACAGTGGAGACTCATTATAGCAGAAACCAGGCCTTGCCAAAAAAAAACTATTTCAATCAAACTTCATCGCTAAGAGAAAACTTATTTTTTAAACATAATTGTTTTAGCAAACCGGATATTTTTAACAAATTACCTTTACAGTCTGAATTTCTTTAAAGGCTCACGTTGACGTGGGTAAGAGACTAAGAGTTAGAAAAGGCATTCTAAATTTTTAGGAAAAAAAATTGCCAGTCGTGACGATCTGCAGCTAAACGCTCAAGATGTAGTCCACCAAACTGTCCATAATAGCCTTGGCTTTTCTGGAAATTCCAGCTTCTGGTTGAACTGGCTCGAGTCTCTTATAGATGTAGATGGTGAAGATTCTTTTACTCCTCTTCTGGAGTCTTCCTCCTTTTTTTTTTTTTTTGTTCTTTGCATGCACGGCCATTTCTTGAAACCGTAAACATTTCATCGCCAGCCATGAGATGGAAATCATCATTTTAGCGGGCTAATACGAGTTACAACTCAAACATGTCCCCACGCCAGGAAAACTGTTGTCATGACAGCAATTTCTTCTTTTCGAACAAGATTGTCGTCCACTACTTTTATTTTTGTTGACTCATTGGACACTCCATTTACCGATAATGAGATACATAGCCAGGCCAGCGTGGCTGAATTTTCCGCATTAGCTTACATTTCGGACAACAACCAAACAAGAGCGTGCGCGCTTTTTCCAAAGAAACTAGGTGCTTGAAGCAGCTGACCCCTCATTTGCTAAAACTTCTCCATAGCAACAAAAGTCTTCACCTACCAGATGGCTCCCTAACGAACATATCCCATGCAAGTTCGTAACCTTTTGACCTCTCCGACAGGGAAAATCATCGCCTTCTGCATGTCGAAGTGACCTCGTTCTAAAAATAGCCTGACGCTGGCTTAAGTGAACTTTTGGTGACTTTTCTCAAAGATTTCTAAAACTGCCTAAAATGGCGAACTCTGAAATGGAAGATTTTGGGTTTTGCATAATTTACAAGAACGCTTTCCCTTCATTCCGTGATAAATAGCCAATAATTTTTGTTTTCGAAAAGGGTTGATGGTAACTTCGCTCGCCTTTTTATTTATCTATCTTGTGAGAGAAAAAAGTAAATTAATCCAAAAAAAAGTTTAATTCTTATTATTTCCTTTTTTTTCATGAAATTTTGTTTGTCTGGTCAGGGCTGAGAAATAAAAGACACCCCTGCAATCGACGATATCTGCGGTCCTGATACACGAGACGACCGCCGCCGTTAAATATCGTGTGGGAAACAACAACGGAATCAGTCGCATGCAAGATACCACGCAGTTCGGAGCTCTCTGATTTTGAGAAAGGTGTAATCCTCGGGTATCACAGAAATGGCTGATCCATACGTGACATATCCAGCGAGTTGAAGTACCCAAAATCGACAGTGGCCTACGTGATTGGCAAGTGGAAGATGAGAGGTGACTGTCGTAATGTGCCCCGACCCGGCAGACCCACAAAACTGGCAGTTAGAAACCGACAGTTGCTGGCCAGAGAAATTCGGAAGAACCGCACCAAATCGATGCGCCACATGCGCGAGGAGTTTCAACAGGTATCCGGAAGTGTTCTTTTGATGAATACCATCCGTAAGGAAGCCCATCTGCTTGGTTATCATGGACGTGCTGCCGCCCACAAGCCTTTGATCACCAAGTTCAATAGCGCTGCTCGGCTAATGTGGTGCAAAGAACGTCGACAGTGGACCGTTGAACAGTGGAAACAGGTTCTCTGGAGCGACGATTCAAGGTTCACCCTCTACTGTTCGGATGGTAAAGTCTGGGTTTGGCGTCTGCCTGGAGAACGCCTACTGCCGGAATGTATTGTGCCAACTGTGAAGTTCGGCGGCGGTGGAATTATGCTATGGGGGTGTTTCTCCTGGTATGGCACGGGACCCTTGGTCTCAATTCCTGGTAGACTCAACGCCGAGAACTACTGCACCATTTTGGATGACCATGCGCTTCCTACGTTGTGGCAGTTTTACGGGATGGGCCCATGTTACTTTCAGATGACAATGCCACCTGTCATGTTGCGAGGTCCACCATGGCTTGGTATGGTGACAATGGTGTTAATCGAATGGACTGGCCTGCGCAGAGCCCAGACCTTACCCCTATCGAGCTCCTCTGGGACGAGTTGGAGCGTCGACTTAAGGGGTGCCCCCACCGTCCGAAATCGGTGAAGAAACTGACCTGTCTTCTCCAAGCTGAGTGGAAGAAAATACTGCTAGCTGTCGTACAACGCCTGGTTGAGAGTATGCCCCGGCGGGTCGCAGCTGTAATCGCCGCTCGTGGAGGTTCCACCAACTATTGAAGGTGAATAAACTTCGTTTTCTTTTGCTATCACAGGTGTCCAATTGCTTGTTGGTAGATAGTGTATATTTGGACTGATACACTTTTGCATTTATATTGTTCCCAGCAAAAAGCAAATACCATTTCCCACCACTGATGATTTGCAAAATATCGTCGGCTTTTGAAAATGGACACTTCACTTTAACAATTACATCATCTAGCATACCGTCAGGAGAGCAACCTAACTTTTTTTTTTCTTTTTTTTTTTTGATTGGAGGTTTAACGACCACCGTGATCAACTCAATGGGCTATAAGCAGTCGCCCGTCCCTAATTTAGGGTCACTGGTTCCAGGGAAGGGAGAGAGCCAGTGCCGTAAGACAAACACAACATCCATGCCTGACCGGGATTCGAACCCGGACCCCTTACGGACGAATGATCAGAGGCCAACGCCTTAGACCACTGCGCCACCGGGGCGGCCAACCTAACTTCCCAGATTCATGCAAATACACACCTGCTTTCTGAAGATTTACCTTTTTAACTTCTTCATAAATCTTCAGGGCATCATCTTCATGGCAAATGCCCCACTGAACAGATTTAATTTTTTCAATATTGTATTCACCCTTCAAGGTTTTAAGAAGGCTCGGAGTTACTTTTTGGTTTTTGATAGCCTTTAAGACCAAACCAAAACTGCTGGACGTTATGCTACCTTTTAGATAAGTTCCCCAGAGTGGGATCTTCCTTTGGCCTTTTGTTGTCTTACACACTTCACTTAATTTCCATTTCATCAACTTTCAGCTTTTCAATGATAAAACTAATTTTATCATCAGCTTCATCATACTCTGGTAAGCTGACAATGTCATCAAAGGTCAGGACTTTGCACACTGCAGTTGCTATTGGTTCTGAAGACAGGTACCAATGCATCACAGTAAATGGGTTAGGAACTAGAGCTGTCTTCAACCACTCTCTATCTTCTTCATTTGCTTTCCTTTTGAGGGCAACATAATTGCTTTTCCCGAAAAGCTCTTCTACATATTTCGGTTTCTCTGGTTCTTTTGATTTATTCCACTGACAAGGCTTATCAGTGGAACTCACATTCTGGACAGCATATAACAGTAATGCTGCCATATGATGGCACTTGGCAATCCCTTTTGGAGAGGTACAGCTGCAAGTCTTTATTTGGCCACTACTCAGGGATACCTGAAATGAAAAGAGAACATTAAAAACCAGTTGGTATATGATTGTGACTTCAAGAGAAAAACAATAATAATAATACGTTGTCAAAGTCATGATGTAACAGAATGGCGACTGCATAAACATAAACACACGTTGTTTACATGCTAGCCAACGTTAGTTTTATCGTTGGCGGCTGTCGATAGTCCTGTAAAATTGATTTTTTAAGGTAAAACTGAATATAGAAGATATAGTTTTATTTTTCGCAGTGTACTGTAATCACAAGACTGTCAAAACGCAGTGTTCATTTTATAGATTTCCAGAAAACAAACGGAAACATGCCCTTTGGACTAAAATGTCAAGGTAAGCATTTGTGGACTGACTGGTATTCTTGTGAGGAAACATATTTGTTGTAGTAAAATATGAATTTGGATCAGCCCCCACCTTCCTTTTTTACGATTTCCAATCGTAGGTTGAAGAAGCTTATATGCTCCAGCTTTGTCCGTCTGTCCGCACGATAACTCGCGTAAAAATGGTTCGATTTCGATGAAATTTTTGTATGTGGTAGGGGACACTAGCGTCTCGCGACAGCGATATCCACATGTATCGAGTTATCTTATTGGCAGCAATAAAACCGGCACCCACCAATTGGCGACCGGCACTGAAACGGCACTTGTTGTTTACAGCGGAACGCTAGAACAGCTCCCGAGCAATCTACTGTTTTCGATCTGGCAACGCTCAGTAAATATTAAGTTGTCCGTCCATCTTACCCTTCGATAGTATTAAAATTCCATGAAGTTGTCGTTGAATTGGTCTGTTGTATTTTATAATGCCTCAATGGAATTTGTATAGTCTCGTTAACGATGACGTACGAGATATAAAAACCTGCATATTATGGTGTGAAAGATATGGTTCGCTACCCACCCTTGAAATAATAAGGAATCACGAATGGCAATAAATATCGCTGCTTTTCTTCTCTAATTGTCTTTTGCTATACATTTCTCAGTACGAATTAAAATACTTACTGTAAATACGAAAGTATAAATTTTTATCAGTCTCCCAATGTATATAGCGGTAAGATCGTTCATTTTTTTAGTTCTTTTTCAATATCTCAGTTATAGTTTTCATTTAGTACACGAAATATTTTTTTTGATGAAACTAACGTTAGTCATCATGATGAATAAAAAAATAAGAACATAATGCAAAGATAACCACCCATAATGTTTTCATTCGAATGCAAACAACAACAGATGCATTGCCAGATCGAAAACAGTAGATTGCTCGTGGAGCTGTTCTAGCGTTCCGCTGTCTTAGCTGTGAGAAATGAGGAATGCGCCCGTTTATGGGAAGAATAGCCATTTTTATATTTGGATGTATACTGCAAACAGGTTAAATTGTTCAATTTGTACCGACAGCCGCCAATGAAGAAACTAATGTTAAGTAATATGTAACAACAAGTGTCACGACTTCGACGACGTATACGAACACTAGCGTCTGTAAACAACAAGTGCCGTTTCAGTGCCGGTCGCCAATTGGTGGGTGCCGGTTTTATTGCTGCCAATGAGATAACTCGATACATGTGGATATCGCTGTCGCGAGACGCTAGTGTAGGGGACAACCTTATTGAAAACGGGCGAAATGGGGTTAAAGGTCAGGACATGGAGCGGGATCTATTCCATCACTCTTATGCGTCATAACTTACATAAAAATAACTTGTACAATATTCTAGAAGATAATGCTTACCTTGGCATTCCTTACTAGCGATGAGACACATTTCACGACACGTTTTTCGGTCTTTGTTGATGTTATTGTCCTAATGTCCATTGTATGAGATGTATAACTTTACTTCAACACACTTTTTTGTTTCTGTTTTTTTTTTTGTTTGGAAGTTTAACGACCACCGTGAGCAACTCAATGGGCTCACGGTGGTCGTTAAACTTCCAAACAAAAAATAATTTAGGGTCACTGGTTCCAAGGAAGAGAGAGAGCCAGTGCCGTAAGACAAACACAACATCCATGCCTCACCGGGATTCGAACCCGGACCCCTTTCGGACGAATGATCAGAGGCCATCGCTTAGACCACTGCTCCACCGGGGCGGCCAACATACTTTTCACTGGGTATACTCAGTGGATCTTCACTTTAGGATTTAAAAATATCAACTTTACCGTTCTTTATACTTGAAATTTTCGCCCAGTCTCTGGGCATCCTCAGGAGCGTGGTTAACTTCGCGCTAATGGAGTCCGATACTCCTCGTTGCCTTTCGTCGGAATATACTTTCTTGGATACATTTCTTTATTAAGCCCTGCTAACGCCATCTATGTTTCATCAAAGTAACTTTTTTTTTATAATTTCTTCTCCTATCCTGGTTTTCTTGTCTTTTTTGTCGGTTTTTCTTTTGTTGTTCTTTATCTTGTCTTATTAGTTCTTTCCACAAGCTAGAAAAAGTGCTAGGGTCGTTCTGGTTACATACCCTTGTTTTATTTTTATAGATTAAGATTGCTTCTTCCCTCCTCATTTGCCTTTCAGAGTTTTTATTCCTTTTTAGCATTTTAATTTCCTCGAATTTTGGGAAAGTCTGGTTTTTGATGCAGAATTGCACTAATGCAGTTTTTGTTTCTTTTTTTTTTTTTTTGCCAGTTAGATATTTGTTGTTTAAGCCTTTTTTAACCTGTTTTTCGTACTACCAATGTACGATATTGGGGGTATCTGTGCAATTGGAATTTCGTAGGATCCTGATTCTTCTAGTATTTTTTCCTCTATTTTTTTGTTAACAGTTAGATTTTTCAAGGTGTTCACTGAACTTCCTAGTTGTAAGTCATATTTAGCACATCGCCTATTAATTTCTTTACTAAACCCTTCCAAGTATGGTAATACCCCAATGTATTTCAATTTTTTATTCCTCACCTTCTTTTGATTGTGCATTTCTCGGCCTTCATTTCTCTTAGTTACATGATTTTTACTCTCATGTATCCATTTTTTTAATTAGCTTACTCGGGTAACCATACTCTTGTGATATTTTCGAGATAAACTCAAGCTCTTGATTTTTTAGCTTGTTGTTAGATGTGTGTGTGTATGCTCTCCGTATCAAGTTTACTATGCTGTTTTTTTATGTATCACTGGGTGATGCGACGAGTATTGTATCAGTACTGATATGTAAGTTGCTTTCCTGAACACAGAGTATTGAAAGTTATTTTTGTTTTTCTTTAGTTGAATGTCCAGGAAGGATAGGCGATTATCCTCTTCAAAATCTATAGTTAGCTCTATTGTGTTATAAATTTTGCTAAAACGATGTGCTAGATCTTGTAGCTCGGCTTTGTTGAGTTTTGACATAATAATAATGTCGTCTACATATCGAGTGTATAGTATTGGTTTTTCTGGTAGAGTTTGAATAATTTCTTTTTCGAAGTATGCCATTATCACTGCTGCGTATAATGCCGATAATGGGATGCCCATAGGGCCTCCTTGTGTTTGTTTATATATATATTTCCTTCAAATTGGAAGATATTGTTTTTCTTGATGAAATATAAAGTATTCTTTAATTCTTTCAGTTGTGACATGTTTAGTACTTTGTTGATGTTTAGTTGTTGCATAATTAATTCGATGGCTTATTGTGAAATTTGCACGTAAAAGAGAATAGTAGCATGATCAGCGCTATTTAATAGTCTGAATTAGAACTACTAATAGGAATTGTTACATAAAAATGCTTTGATTGCGACAAAACTTTATCGTGTTGTTCCGGAGGTATACTGAACTGGTTCTGTTGAATGTCATCGAAATGCAGTCAAAGGCCAGGGCACAGGAGCGAGATTTTTACCACAGACATTATCCACATAACTTGACTAAAAGTATTTCTATTGCAACAAAACTTTAGTATGTTGTTCCCGAGGTATACTGAACCAATTCTTTTTAATATCATCGAAACGGAGTCAAAGGTCAGGGCACAGGAGCGAGAAAAATACTTCTATTGTGACAAAACTTTAGTATGTTGTTCCGGAGGTATACCAAACAAATCAATAGTCAGGGTTGGGAGGAGGGTTTGTCTGTGCGCGATTTCTGGTATGTTGGAAAGCGTATCACATAAAATGCATTGCATGATTTTACTAGTTTTTTTGTTTGTTTTTTTTTGGTTTGTCGTTTTTCGAACATTAGGTTTTACTTGAAGGCTGTTATATTAAATTCCGTACCAATTTACAGGTAAACTCACGCAAGTTTTTATAACATGCGATACCTTTGGAAGATTTTATGTACTCTGTACAAAAATATAAGTTTCACTAATAGGTTTATATATCGACACAGTTGAAGAGCATGGTCCATAAAATGTAAACTTTGCAATGTAAGTATCTAAATGGACAGGAATTAGCAGATTTCGTTTACGTGTAAACGACTTGTTGCAAAGGTCAAATTGATGAGGTTTCTCACCAGTGTAAATCCATAGATAAGCTGATAGATGACGTTTTTTTGTAACTGACTTATTACATATTGTATATTGGTGAAGTTTCTCACTAATGTGGAAAATTATGTGACTTGTGTGTGATTGGGAAGCAATATGACTACAATTTTTGTAAGTTAAAATGCTGTAAGATAAAATTCATTTACCAAATGTGTTAAAATTAAATCATTAGGTATTTAAGTACTGTAAGGTTAAATCCAATCAGTGCCGTGATGAGGTTTCTCACCAGTGTGAATCAGCAGATGCTCCTACGAAATTACAACCTGTCCGGGCATTTCATCCATCTTTACTACAAACATGAGACGGTCCATCCTTAAAGTTGTGGGCTTTTGGGTGGTCAGTTCAAATATGATATAAAGCTGAAAGAAGTAAGATAAAATGATAAAAAAAATTTAAGAAACATAAGCATAAAAAGCAGACAGTACTTCGATGCTATATATCTGATCTTTCATAGAAGCATGAATTTGACCCCGTATTTCCTTGCTATTCGTTTCATAATAAAATGACTGGATTTGAGAGGACTTCACAGCATTTTCACCATGTTGGAATTAGCTTCAATTTTGAGAAAAAAATGAAGAAATTGCAAAATATGAGCATATTTCACCAATCACTTTGAAACGTTATGGGAATCATGGAGGAACAGACATTTGTTTATGCCCAGTGCCATCTTGTGACGTCACATTTTGACGATGTTTCCTCCCTAAAAAAGGTGATAATACATATCCTTAACACATGCAGTACATGTGAGGGGAAAAACTCATCAATGTGATGTATGTTCCAAGAAATTCAATCAGAAAAGTATCCTTTCAAAACATATGCTTATTCACACTGATAAAAAACCTCATCAATGTGATGTATGCTCCAATGAGTTCACTAGGAAATGTTATCTTTCACAGCATATGCTCATTTATACTGGTGAAAAACCTCATCAGTGTGATGTCTGCTCCAAGGAGTTCACTAGGAAAGGTAACCTTTCACAGCATATGCTCATTCATAATGGTGAAAAACATCATCAATGTGATACACGTTTCAAATAATTTACTTGCAAAAGTAATCTTTCTAGACATGTTTCTTCATACTAAAAAAATAGAAACATTGATGTGTGCTTAAAGATATTTTGAAAATGGGCAATTTCGGGCAGTATATGTGTACTGATAAATTTTTGGAACACTGAAGAGTAAGAAGAATCATGGGTGGTCAGTTCACATATGATACGTATAAAACTGAAAGAAGTAAGATAAAATAATTATAATTATAAAAAGCAGACAGTACTTCGACGCTATATATCTTATCCTTCATGGAAGCATGAATTTGCCCATGTATTTCTTCCCTGTGCGGTTCATAATAAAATGACTGGATGTGAGAGGACTTCACAGCATTTTCACCGCGTTGAATTAGCTTCAAATTGTCAGAAAAAAACGAAGAAATTGCAAAATATGAGCATATCTCGCCAATTGTGCTGAAACGCTCTGGGAATCATGGAGGAACAGACATTTGTTTATGCCCAGCGACGTCACACTTCGACGACATATTCCAAACAGATATTCCAGTCAAATGTTGCAGTCCAGATCAGTTTTGTCGAAGAGCTTCTATAATATGATCACTTTTGTGCTTAAATGTTAAGGAGAGTACAGTTGTATCGTGTAAAATAGTAATATCCATCCATGAAGATGTCTTTCTGAGAGTATGTTTATGTGCTAGGAACACGCAGCACGTTTCATGCACTCCTAATTTCTCATCACAATGTAATTTCATTCCCTGTGTAAACTGTATGAGATTAGGCTTACTCGGAGAAAACATTGACACACACAATGTAAATAAATAAAAGCACCAATATTCACTCCAATTTTTTTTATCATGTTCAGCCCACTTCTATTACTCTGTAAAGCAA
The DNA here is from genome assembly GCA_039090855.1 of Macrothele yani. NCBI lineage: Eukaryota > Metazoa > Arthropoda > Arachnida > Araneae > Macrothelidae > Macrothele > Macrothele yani. The sequence continues at coordinate 32,287,076 of CM077018.1, read as the reverse complement.
TTTCAGCAGAATTGTAATTCATTGTAAAAGTAGGCACTTTACACTACCATTTAATGAATACATGCAAAAGTTTATCATACGTACAAGTGACATCTAGCAACTTGTGTGTTCTATACAGCATGCAAACCATAATGATAGTCCAAGTTTATGTACAGGATGGAGAACAAAATGCTTACCAAGTTTTATCCACAAAAAACAAGCAAGACCATAGTTACAACTGAAAGCTTTTGCAATAATGGTGTTATAGTTTTATCTATTAACCTTAGATGTTGCTGAATTTTTGTAATCATACACATTCACTCTTCAAACTACTAAGAATTAAATTTAATTAAAAATAAAATACAATGCTCCAAATTTTTTTATAACAAAATGGAAATAAGATAAACACATACACTCACTCAAGAAATTTACTGAAAAGCAATATAATGTAGGATAGCTAATTGGCTTTCCCACAGCACTTACCTCATCCTCCTGATGTTTTCACCACATAGTGCATTTCATGCAAAATGTTGACTAAATTCCTAAGTTTACATGTAACACTGTACATGTATTAAATATTAAAGTGAGTTTTCATGAAGCTACATGAAAGAGCATGCATGTTTCATAGAATACCATATGTGTGGTGTATATTATTAGGCTTAACTGCTAGGAAATGTTTTATTGAGTTCTGATTTTTAGCAATTCACTAAGGCAAAAATAGCAGCTGTATGTCTGTGAAAAAACTTGCATAAACAACATATGGTATTTTAAATTTTTCAGCAAATCAGTGTCCCAAAAATATGTACATACCTGTGTCCAGAGGAACTCATAAAAAAATTCCCTGTGCGAAGTGACCTAAATTATTTAGCAAAAAATATGGCTAAAAAAAGAATATACATATTTAAAGCATGTGATTTGATGTAAAATGGCTAAAACATTTTTAGCTTTACAATACATTTCAAAAGGATTTTACTATCAAACTTACCTGCAACCCCGAGAAAGGAAACAAAATCCATGGCGAGTGCCGCATAGTTCTGTAGCAGCCAGGAACAAAGGTTATTGGGTCTCACAGCAGCTCTACAAAGTACAATATCCCCATGAACACTACCTGTGCAGCGAGACCTGATGACCATTGTTCATAGCGGAGGCTACAGAATGATCGCTGCAGTGATTGTTTGCATCCTCGTGCTTGCAGGTAGGTTTCATGGTAAAAATCATTAAAATGCAGTACAGAGCTAAACCTTTTAGCCATTTTATGTCATTTTACACTGGTGTTCAGAATTACAGTTAGGAAGGCAAAAGTGGGCAAATAATCCAAAGTGCTCAATGACATTTTGTTTTTCACGGGGCATACGTATATGCAACTGGACAAAAGAAACAAATTCCTGCAGTAAATGCTGCATAACTGTTTTGCGTAACTGTGTTCTAGCACTGGTACATTACCTATATTTTCACCACACCAGTTTTTCTTTACAGAGTTCTGTTCTGAAAATGCAGGCTTTTGAAAACAGGTTTTTGTCTTTACATTTATTTTTGGTGTAAAAAAAAGGACTTTTGAGATACAATATTTTTATTTGCTGGAATATTTATATCTTTTTTATGTAGATCTTTTCCACCAGATGCCAATACATCTTCCATTTCTTTCAGTGAATGACTGAACATGTCCAAAACCCTTTCCTTTTTCCTCATCATTACAAGCAGAATATAGTGTGTGAAGTTTTATAACCCCATCAGTTACTGTATTTTCCCATATCATGTTTGGAACATTGGATGGAACAGAACCAATATCAAGCATAACTTCTGACGGCATGTCACTACTGCTAACATGTGGACTGATATCTGCTCCTATTTTACAAATATTTGCTGCCTTAAAAAATGCTATTGCAGTTACACTGCTGGACAATTGCTAAGGACGGATCATAAACGGCTATATAGCGCATAAAAAAGTAAGAGTGGTTGGATGCCAAGTGAAATAAAAATAATGTCAGAATGCCAGGACATTACAAGAAAGACAATTTATTGTGCTCTGAAATCCAGAAGGCTTTGGAACGTGTTCAAGGGACAAACAGGCCATTTTGTGCAGAATACGTAAACGTGAAAAAATGCAATTACCGTCCGCAGGCGTTCCGGCGTAAGATGTCAGTACGGGATATTGCCACCATGGAGGGCGATGCAAGATTCCACACGTCGTGTCATGCTTTGCACAACATTATCAAGCAGCTGTTGGGGTAATTTTCCCATTCCTCTGTCAGTGCAAGGATGAGGGTGTCCTTGTTTATTGGAGGGCATTGGCGACCAGCAAGACTCCTCCCCAAAGCATCCCACACATTTTCAATGGGATTCAGATCTGGAGAACGTGCTGGCCATACGAGGCGTTGAATATCCTCGCTCTCAAGACACTCCTGGACAGCGACTGTTCGATGACATGTTGCATTGTCGTCCATGAAAATGAATCTATCACCGACAGCACCACGGAACATGCGAACACGAGGTAGCAGAACATCATTAATGTATCGTTGGCCAGTCATAGTCCCAGTTGGAAGCACATAGAGGGACGTACGGCCATTGATCATGATACCAGCCCATACCATGACACTACTCGTCGGATATTGGTCCCTTTCCTGTATGTTTGCTGAACAATATGCAGTACCACTATCACGCCAGATCAGTTGTCGACAATCAGACGATAGACTGTATCTACTCTCATCTGAGAAGAGGACAGCAGACCAGTCGTTATCAGTCCAATTGCGATGATGATGGCACCATTGCAAACGGGCGGTACGGTGACGTCTGGACAATGGGATGCACACAACAGGACGGCGGGCGTATAGTCCTCCTTCATGCAAGCGTCTGACGACAGTTTTTCGGGAGATCCGCTTGCCAGTAGCAGCCATAAACTGATTTCCCACCTCACTAGCTGTGTTGCGCCGGTGTCTTTTTGTTGATAGCACTATGTACCGATCTTCTGCAGGTGTCGTACTGCGAACACGACCTCCCCCGTGACGTTTGCTACACTCTCCATTTGTTTGAAATGATTTCCAAAGCCTTGAAACAACACTGTGGCTGACGTCGAACTCCCTGACAACATCTGTTATTTTTCGCCCTTCTTCAATCTTGCCAATAATACGGCCACGCATAAAATCATCTAGGTGATGTCGGGAAGACATACTGAAAATTGCAAGTTCGTCAATTGATTCTTTCCCTTTCAATTTTGCGTTTGAACAACAACGGTCAATACGCGTCAAATCCTTTATATCTCTTATCAGCGCTATGACGTCACGAACAAGTTCGGCAATCCAAAATTTGCATACGCACAACACGTCTTACTGTATCCCGCACTTATGCTAATTTCCACATTTTCCTGCCTTCCATTTTATGGTTGCTATCATTGCTATTGTCATCCGTCCTTAGCAATTGTCCGGCAGTGTAATATAGAATATTTGTTTAGGAAATCAGAACAGTTACAACTAAAAGTATGAACACATACCAGGAAGTAGCTGTATATCAATCTGCATGCTACTGGGCATAGCTCAAAGTTGAGCTGTACAGTACATGTCACATCATCTTTGTCTTTTTAACGTACCAAATATGTGTCTTCTCCAATTCTGGTCACAAGACTTGGGCTCATGTTCAAGCTATTCCTGTGATGCTTCTCTATTTTATCAATGCGACTACTGATCTTGCCTTTCTCTAACTTCACTATTCTCTCAATGTCCTTATCGCGAATGATTTTCATTAAGATATTAATACACACACCCAGTCTCTTGTTGACTTTCCCACCCATGTACACATATTTCAAAAATCGATGAAAACTTTCAACATACATATTTGTATTAACAAATGAATGTTGCCTGTAAAACAATGCCCACTGTTCAACTCTTCTACCATATACAGTTCTAAAATACTTTCCAAATTCCTTAGTTTCTTTATTCATATCAAAATCATCCTGCAGCTCTTGCAGCATTTCATTTAGTGTTGTTTCATCCCTTTTTTCTCTGACAACAATAAGCTTGCGATAAGCTTCACACTGTATGTTCTTACTTTTTATTATTTTCAGTTTCTTTTGCCATGCTCTATCTATACATGCCATGTGCATAGCAATTTTTGGGAATTCCTACCAAAAATTGATGTCCAAGCTGTGTAAAACTGCTCTGTGTCATCACTCATAAACCATTCAGCATTTAAATTGCCAGCTTTTTTCTTCAAAATTCTGAAAAAGTGAGTCAACACAACCTCACTTTCTTTGCTTGAGATTAAGAAAGCACATGGAAATCCTTCACCAAATTCATCAACAGCCATAACTGTTGTTAAAAGGAAATCATAGCTAGTAGTCCCATGGGTGGAATCAATCATAACCAATTTGGATGCAAACTTCTGCAGCATAGATATTTGTAGTGGATGAATGATGGCAATAAAACTATCTTCTTCCAATCCTTGAAAGGTCCCTGGAGCTGGCTGCTCACTTTGCAATTTGAAATGTGTAATTGAATTTTTGTAGCACAATTTACTGAATTCCTGTAGCATTAGTTTCACGCTTATACTATCTATTGCATGTCTTTTTGCATGGTCTAAGTTCAAACTAACTTTAATGTTATTAATGCCCTTGCGTGTAATTAAACATGCTCTTCCGGAGTCCTCTTCCAATGTACTTCTGATGGAATCAAGAATAGCCTCAACAGAAACACCAGATGCCAGTTGTTCTGCTACAGTTTTACGAAAATTGTTGGGCAATCTTACGTATTTTAACTGAAATGCGTGCCCATAGTGCTGGGGTACATAATTGACAACCACATTTTTATTATTTTTTTGTCAATTCTGACGTTTATGTAAGCAGTACATGGAAATCCTTGTTTGCAAGTCTCAATTTTCGCTCTTTTCCTGGAACTGTAACTAACAAAAAATAATAATAATAATAATAATAATATTTGATGCTCTGTGTTGTTTCTTGCTTAAAATTATAATAAAATAGGATGCTCTGTGTTGTATGACTTTGACAAAAAAACTTTATCTTTTACTTCAATACTCTCTTTCCATGTTTCAAATTCCGCCAGCGATTCGAATGTTAGCAGCACACGATCTTCTAAATCATATCCGTGAGTGGAGCATAAATGTTGCTTTAAATCTTCAGAACACAATGCAATATTACAGTTTTCTACTGCACATGGAAATTTCAGAGGTGAATCACCGGATTTCTGTGATTTGTGAATCACTTTAACGTGCTTATTTCGATTTCTAACACTACTGAATTTCTTTTCGCAATAAATACATCGCACAGAAGTGTTTTCCATTTTTAAGATAGAAGGACGGATCTCAAATGACGGATGAGAGGTGTGGCTTTCTGCATGGGAGAATCTTGGATGTGTGCTAAGCTGCTGGATCTAGCCGCTTGTATAATTTCATGCTTCTTTATATTAGCATTTGAAGGAAAAGTATTGAAATGAGTGGGATAACGTAACGCTGAACTTCTAATTCTTAAACTAAAAGATTTCCTTTGTTCTACATGGAGGTTTTGTGTTTAGTTACTAACATAATTTTTGACTAAAACATGGAAACAAATTATGTGTAAATACACAGCCAGAATATTACCACACACATGTATTCCTGTATGTTTTATCTATGAGAAGGGATATTCCAAGTTCAATCAATTTTGAAGAAACAGTTTAATGAAAGAATGTGCTGAACAAAAGTTGTTCAATTCGATTGAATCCACTAGATACAACCAAATTTAGCATCAGTTACTTATTTCATTGCAAGATAGTGGACTCATAAAGAAATGGAACTATTTTCTGAAGCAGATGAATTTTTCCTTGAATTAAGTTAGAAATCATTGGGTACGGAGACACGCCGAAGCATCGAAGAAAGTCATATCGATAATCGTGGTGTTATTTCGTTTCTGTTTTCATTAAAATATTAATAGGATGTGGCAAGGCGGTATTTAAAAATTTTCTTTGGGAAGGGGGGGGCGCGACAGAAAATGGAATTTGTGGAATCCACCAGGACAAAATAAAAGTTAATGGAAAGCAGAAGAAAAATTAAATTATTATTTTCAAATGTAAATTGATGCACTTTTATAAAATTAAAACAGTTTTTCCAAATATAAGTCGCATTGTAACAAAAAATAACTCCTGGGGGAGCGCCCCCTGTCTCCTCTAAATACGCTCCTGGGATGGGGAATAAATTCAGCATCTACTTTCTTGCAATGAAATAAGTCTTGATGGTAAGTTACGTTGCATTTGGTAGATTAAACTGACAGCTCTACAACTTTTGTTCAATACTTTTTATTGAATTATTTCTTCAAGTGAAGTTATTGGCCTTGGAATATTTCTTCTCATAGAACTAACATACAGATACCTTCTGATTTCTCTCGGCTCAGCATATAGTAATTTTCTGGCTTCAGATAATTTTTCTTGTACAGAATCACAATACAATTTTAGCACAAAATCAAATGCAGCTCTGTTTGCATTGGCTGCCACCTATGAGTAACATTTGAAATTTATCAGAAGTAATATTCTACATCATAGTATCGTATTGCTATTTTAACACTTATTTCACATGAAACTCATCTTTCAGATTCATCATATATTTTCTCATGGAACTGGACAATTATAGTACAGTTCATATTATTCTTTGCTAATCTGCGGCTTTATCATAATGCCTCAATCATGTCCTCATTTTCAAACAAAATTATCCTCAATTTTGCATCATCAGATTCTGTTCTCAAAAATCTGATCACCTTACTCTACAATATGAATCTCTAGTGTCTTGATCGATGGAAACCCCAGTTCAAGATGCTGAATAATAAAATGATTGTCTTCTTCATAATTAGTTACACAAATCATCTCATAAGAATATGAGCATAACTCACCTTCTTGATCCATTTATTTCCCACATTTTCAGCACTTTACATCCTCCGACTGTCTGTTCGTTTTTATGTCATCGGGGAGGGACAGGCTTCTTTTTTTTTTTTTTGATTGAAGGTTTAACGACCACCATGAGCAACTCAATGGGCTATAAGCAGTCGCCTGTCCCTAATTTACGGTCACTGGTTCCATGGAAGGGAGAGAGCCAGTGCCGTAAGACAAACACAACATCCATGCCTCACGGAATTCGAACTCGGACCCCTTTCGGACGTATGATCAGAGGCCATAGCTTAGACCACTGCGCCACCGGGGCGGCAGGGATAGGCTTCCATGCATTAACTAATAAATACATACTTGATCAATTTAGATTATGATATTTTTAATCAAAATTTTTGAAATAATTTTTATATCCAATTTTTCCAAAAGGACCAATTTTTCCAAATTACCTTTTTTTAATATAACCATTTTTTTTAGCAAACTCCTATTTTAGTCAGTTATTCGTAAATACTTACTTGTTAATTTTATTACTACGTTATTGAATTGGTACATTATACACAGTCGAGTCGCATTATTGTGACCACCTTTTTGACGTCAACAGCGCCCTTTGCGAATAAGCGATGTGGAAACTGCGGAGCACTAGGTGCCATTAATGTGAGAGGTGAACGTCGGCTTCGAAGGTGCGTGAGGGCCGATCGACACGATACAGTGGAGCAACTCACTGGCCGAATGAACCAGGGATCTACCGGCCGGAAGTGTGTCTAAAACAACAGTTCATCGAATCCTGCTGCGTATGGGGCTCCGATGGCGGATGGTCACTGCACCTAGGATAAAGAAAGTGCATCGGCAGAAAAGGCTTACATTTGCACGGCAGTATCGGAATTGGACCTCCGCTGATTAGCAAAGGATTGCTTTCTCCAATTAATCACGTTTTCTGCTTCATTGAAAGGATGGACGTTGGCGTATAAGGCGAGAAACATCGGAAAACAAACACTCTTCAACCATTGCTGGAAGAACACAAGCTAGTAGGTGCGGCGTTATGGTATGGGGGATGTTTTCGTAGCATTCCCTCGGTCTACTAGTATCTGTGGAAGGCACTATGGACCAAATTCGTTATGAATCCATCCTTGCAGACCACGTACACCTCCATACATGCTGATTGTCTTCCCTGGGGAGGATGGGATCTTCCAGCACAACAATGCGACGTGTCACACAGCTAGAAATGTCCGAGAGTGGTTGGAAGAGCACGATGAAGACTTCAAAGTACTTCCTTGGCCCCCTAATTTCCCAGACCTAAACCCAATTGAGAATCTGTGGGACCACCTCGATCGTGTTGCTCGCTCTATGGATCTTCCACCACCCACCCTCCAGCAGCTGTCAGATTCACTGCAATCAACATGGCTCCACATACCTGTGCACATCTTCCAGCACCTTATTCAGTCACTCTCAGTCCGTTTAGCTGCTTTACGCGCTGCACAAGGCGGTTACTCTGGATATTAGCTGGTGGTCACAATAATGTGACTCGACCGTGATGAATCCATACATCCGTTGTCCCTCTTCTTTTTAGATAGCACAAGGAACGTAAAATTAAGATCCACGGAAAGCTCCGTATTTCCAGGTTGCTACAACTAAAAGCTCAGCAATGAATACCTCTTAACCTCATTCTAACTCCAAAATACGGAGGCAAAAATAATTGAAATGCCGTGTCTAAAAAAATGTGGACTACAACATTTCGGTAGCAAAAAGAAGTCAGGGGGCGACATAGCCGAAGGTTCAGCTCATCTCAAAATTAACAGACCGAGTTTAAATCGTTAATGCCACAATCTCACACAGTCGAGCTTATATTACTCTGTACCACTAGCTCTGCTGCCCTGGGTCAGAGCTAATCTTTGGCGTTACGTTACATACAGGCAAAACCAAACTAAATTACACAGTTTATAAAGCAGTAAACTTGTATAATTGATAAAGATTATTAAATCCCTTATTTGATCTGTCTATACCCTTCATAGCGTTTATTCGGTTGGTATCAGTAGTACCAAAGCAACTTCTTGCCTGAATTTGACGTCACCTGCAGCACGAGCAGTGACTTATGGCAGCCAATGCTGCGTGGATAGTAGTCAAAGCGCTTTGGATAGTAGTGGTGTCTCCACCTAATACAATGTTCATGTCTCAACTAAACAAACGCCGCAGAGGGTTACATGACCTACTTCGACAGTGCTTGAACTCGCGGCCGAATACCAAAGTTTATCCTAATGCCGCGTGTAAAAGACAATGGGCTGCAACATTTTGGTAGCGAAAAGGAAAGATTAATTTGTTGTGTAATTCAATTCAAATCGATTCTTTAATCTTAAATTTATGTCGCATGAGCTATCTATGCAGACGATAGTCATGCTATTATTGTGCACTTTAACTTGCTGCTGTTTTATCACAATGGATTCCGTCGATCAAAACACTAGCGATTGGTTCTCCACAGTACAATCCAACGAAAGATTCTTGTGCTGACGTGCTGCTATGAATCGTCTGGCTTCAGAACTGTTTGCGTGCTGAGTACGGAAGGATAGCCAGGCACTGTTACTTTTCCTTTTCTTTAAATCACCGTTTTGCATTTTTGAGTTACAATGAGTTTAACACATGTTTTTTTTTCTTAGAGCTTTTAGTTCTGTATTGGATTTTACAAGAAATTTATGCTTTTCTCTTCGCTACCGAAAAGTAGTCTACTTCCTTTTACACACGCCATTGTAATTTTTTTAAATCTCCGTATTACATTTCAAGTTAGAATGGGGTTAACTGCAGCTAGTTGCTGAACTTTTAGTGTTAGCAACCTCGAAATATCCAACATTCTGTGTATTTTACGTTCTACGAAGTCACATTATTGTCGATCACCTTAGCTTAGGATTCCGTCGATCAAGATATTAGCGATTCATATTGCAGAGGACCACGCCGTTTCGTGTGAGCTGTTTTCCCACATGATCAGTTCGCTCCAATGAAGAAATGCATTGGAAGGTAGCCCTGCCTACTATGAGACCTTAGTGTGGAACTGCAAAGACGACGCCTGAGCGTGTGGAAGACATCCGAACGACGTTTCAGTAAGTTCCCGAAAATCCGTTCGACAAACTACTGCACAGAGCATGGGATTATAATTAGTCCACAGTTCTCGACGTGGTGCATAAATTTCGTGCGTATAAACTGCGGCTGGTAAAAAAGTTAGAGCAACGTGATCCCGCGCTTCGTTTCAAATACGTGGTGAAAACTGAAAATGTTATCGCTGATTGACGATGAAGCTGACTACCTGCCGCTACAGAGTGGTTCACGTGCACTGGTAAATAGTACGGTGATTTGTGTAGCCTGATCCGCTACTCCGAAGGCATCGATATGAAACAATGGAAATGCAGCAGATGCCAGTTTACCCCAAGGTTAGTAGGAGAGTCTACTAACCTTGAGTTTACCCAAAGTATCGGGTATTCATCCTTTCCCGGACGTAGTCACTTTTTCTTTAAGAATACCGCTCTTGTGGCATACTGCTGGCGCCAAGACTGTCCGCAGAAGCTCATTCACCATGAAGTAGTTGTTAGAAAGAAGTCGGTCACTGAGTGGTAAATTTCTGCCGGGAAGAATACCTTCGGGGCATCGATAGGAGGATTTGATGACGGTGGAAATCCCATCATGGTGGAAATAGACGAGAGTTTTTTTTTTTTTTTTTTTTTTTTTTTTGGATGTTTATCAACCACCGTAAGAAACTCAGTGCGATATAAACAGTTGCCCGTCCTTAATTTAGGGCCACTAGCTCCAGGGAAGTAAGAGAGCCAGCGCCGTAAAGCAAACACAACATCCTTGCCGCACCGGGATTCGAAACTGGACCCATCTCGGATGAATCATCAGAAGCCATCGCTTAGACCACTGCTCCACTGGGGTAGCCGAGTCTTTTCTTTCAACGAATACATCACTGAGGCCAGTACAGGAAAGTGTACTGGGTTTTCTTTGGCATTAAGGGGGAATCTAGGAAATGTTTCTCGCTGGAGGCTGCAGATCGGAAAGCAAGAATATTAAAACGGTTGATTCAAGAACAAATATTACCAGGAAGTCACATCGTTTCTGATATTTGGACAGCATATGTTGACAAGGAAACTTTACAAAATGGTGTTTATACCATTCTACTGTAAGCCACAGTAAAACCTTTTTTGACTCTGATGACCCCAACATTTATACATTGTATGTGGAAAACATATGGATGAAGGTAAAAAGGAAGCTGACGGGCCAGTTTGGCACTAGATGAGGACTGGTTGGCTCATACACAAATGAGTTCATGTTCCGAACTCACTTCCCAGACCGAAATTCATTCGCTAACTTCTTAGTCGTGGTTGTAGAAAATTGCCGTAGGGAAGGAAAAAAAGAGGTGTGGGGCGGAACACAGTCCTGTTTTAACGCTTTCCTAAAAACGCAACACGTAAGCTGTTTATCTTTTAATTATTTGTTGTTTCAGTGTTTAACGATCACCATGAGCAACTGTTTTTTTTATTGGGGATTTAACGACTACCGTGAGTATCTCAACACAAGACAAAAACAACATCCATGCCTTACCGGGAATTAAACCTAGGCATATCTCGGAAGAATAGTCAGAAGTGAGCGCTTAGACCACTGCGCCACCGGAACATGAGCAACTGAAAAGGATGTAAGCTGTCATACGTGCCTAATTTAGAGCAACTGTTTTATTTTTATTTCAGGGTTTAACGACCGCCGATGGCAACTCTAAGGGCTATAAGTAATCGCCCGTTTCTAATTTAGGGTCAATGCTTCTGGGAAAGGAGAAAAACAGTTCTGTAAGACACACATATCACCCATGCCTCATTGGGACTCGAACCCGGGCCGCGTAAAGGCATTCCGTACACTGATAGAGGACTGGGAAAATTTCAGCCAATCAGCGGGCGGTATTCAGTTTCAGTGACAACACCTATGGGTGGTTCTTATTTGCCTATGCCACGTGTGATTACTCACTGATGGTAGGAACGGAAATTGCAAACTGACTGATGTAAATGTTTGTAGGCAGGAGATGCGTTTACACGTGATATGATGAGACATAGGTTGTTTCATAATATGTTGGTGAGGTGGGGGAGGGAACTGTTTTTAACACAGATCTTGTAGAGAGGCAGACTGGTAAGCGCAATGCCAGCGTTTTGAAAGCGACAGGAATCAATTGAAGAGCTCAACTGAATCTGTACGGTATGAATAGCACAGAAAGAATATTCGCTTGGGAACAACAGATTTCTAGACCAAATTTTAATCAATAAGTTCTCAATTTCGGCGAAAATAGGCTATATAATAAAAAGTACGCCGTTACATAGAGCCGACATGAACAAATACGTGAAGTTACAAAAATACAAATTTTGAACATATCACATTACCGATAAATGTGTAGATTAGCGTTCTAAATTATTTTGTCGGAAAAATATTAGTACCTGGAAAAAGTGCGACGTACAGATTTTAGAGTATGGACATTAATGGCAAATGGAGCAGAAATTTCATATTTTAAATGTGTTTTAAAGATTTTTATCGTAATATTGACCTTTTTTTTTTTTTTTTGATTGGAGGTTTGACGACCACCGTGAGCAACTCAATGGGCTATAAGCAGTCGCCAGTCCCTAATTTAGGGTCACTGGTTCCAGGGAAGGGAGAGAGCCAGTGCCGTAAGACAAAGACAACATCCATGCCTGACCGGGATTCGAACCCGGACCCGTTACGGACGAATGATCAGAGGCCAGCGCCTTAGACCACTGCGCCACCGTGGCGGCAAATATTGACCTTTGAGTCCGACGCTGTGAAGAGAAGCTGCGGTAGGCCTAACGCATCGCTCCGGCGAAGATGTGAAGCTTTGGTCAGTTAAAAAGAAAGTGCGTTGTTGTGCCGAAATGACGGGTGGAAAAGCGCAAGAGAAAGAGGTAACGTTGTTGGCAGGAGAGCGATAAATATTGTAGTCATACGCTACAGAAAATCGGTCCACATTTCCACCCTTTATTTTGTTGTATCCTGTGCGTTGTCGGCAGGAAAAAACGGATAAAACCTCTTCGATTTGAAAAAGATACGTATGAGTAAGATAGAAACTGTCCTGTGAACAAGCAATTAACAACAGAACCAAAAGTGCAGGAACACAGCAAATCAGCTACGAATGGAAGCCGTTCAAACCGGAACCGAAAGTTATAGTTCCCCAATTTTCTGTACAACATAGAACAGCATATTAGTACTTTCTATTTCGAATCAGGGAGTTATATGCGAAAGAACGAAACATTTCTCAACATCTTTACAAACAATGATAAAACATGAACGAACTATATTTTGTAGCGTATGAGTACAACATGGTTCGCTCTCCTGGCCAGACGGTGCGCGCTTGGACTTCTAGTCGTCCGCGCGTGAAATCTTTCTTTCAACGAAGCAAAGCTTCACATCGTCGACGAAGCGATGCGGTAGGCCTACCGCAGCGTCTCTACACAGTATCGCACTCACAGGTGCATATCACGAAAAAAAAGGCATTTGAAATAAGAATGTAAATTGACCACAATTATAGAGCTACGCATGACCTGTATAAAACAACCAAGTGCTAACAGAGTATTGTGCTGTACTTAATGAAATCCAATTACTGTTAGTACAAAAGGGGAGGGGGACAGCAGCCAGAAGCATCAACTTTGGAATACTTCACATTGTATTACCGATAGCCCTTTTGGCTTAAACCAATTCATTAACTAGTACCATTAATTCTACCATGAATACAGTGAAATAAGACTGGTTCTGAAAATACGGTTCTTTCTAAAATCAAAGCAGGTATTCTAACACTGAAAATGGAAAAGTTAGAAAACTTACAAATAAAAAGTTCGCCGCGAGGTTTTGTAGTACCATAATTCTAAGATGTCTTAGTTTTTAAACCAAATTTTTTAACACAGTCTTGTATGCAATTCACATTGCTCATAAACGTCAGATCCTGGTTCGTGGGATCATTAACGATTCCGTTGGAAAGTGACTCACGAAGATTATTTCCCAATATATCCTTACACTAAAACCAGCAGCGGACATGATGCTTACAAATTCAGCTGTAAACACATGTGACACTAAAAAATAAGCCCCACCCATAGATGTCATCACTGAAACTGAATACCGCCCTCTGATTGGCTGAAATTTCCCCAGTACCCAATCAATGTACGGAATGCCTATAAGTACCCGGGCCCACTCGAGCGAATGATCAGATGCCAGAGATTGGAACACTAGTTTGAACGTGCAGAGATTGAAGCAGAACGGCGCAGATACAGCGAAAAAATGTTCAGGAAGGCAGCACACACTGACGGAACGTGACAGAAAATCATTGGTAAGAAATTTTAAGAAATCCCGTTATTAATCTGCGGTTTCCATCGCTGCTGAAGTAGGAAAGGCTTGTAATGGTTTGGTTAGTACCATAACTATCTGCAGAGAGTTGCATAGTGTGGGTTATTATGGTAAAGCAGCGGCGACAGCCCGGCGAACGATTTTCGTCGGATTGTGCTCTATAAACTTCTGAGTTCGGCGGAGGCTTTATCATGGTAAGAAGTAGTTTTTCGTTTATGGGTATGGGTCCGTTGGTTATTATACCACAAAGTAAAAACTCTGAAGTGTACCTCGACATTTTGGAAAATTTTGCACTGCCAACAATGTGGTAATATTGTGGAAATGACCGTTGTCTTTTCCAACACGATCGAGCTCCCTGCCACACTACACAGCGTGTGAAGGACTGGTTTCTTAAAAATGAAGAGGAATTGTTAGATTGGCCTGGCCAGAGTTCTGATCTTAATACCATAGAACACCTCTGGAATGAACTGGAGCGAAAGATACCAAATCTATTACAACGACTGTCTTCGCTCTCCACTCTGGTTGCAGCTTTGCACAACGAATGATGAGCCATTCATGTCGGACCTAGCGGATATTGGTTTATAGTATGCCTCGACCCTCGACGTGTTGCCGCTTCCATACAGGCAAAAGGTGGACCGAGTAATTACTACTTGTGGTCATAAAGACATTTCTCTCAAAACACTGTAGTGTCCGAATACTTTTGATAATATATATACATTGCCTGACAGAGAAAATGACACACCATGAAGGAATGCTCGAAAGCAGACCAGACTGCACACATAGATAGTCAAGTAGGTCCTGAACAAATGACTTGTTACATACAGACTAGGCTCCAGTGACCGAATATACAGGATAATAATAAAGAATGTGGTCCCCAATTTGGGCGATACAGCGTTGAATCCGACGTGGCATCGAGGCAATGAGAGTCCAAAGAGAGCCCTAGGTATCGTGGACCATGTGCTGTTGATCCGAGTCCACAGTTCATCTTCATTTTGCAAGAATGTGAGAGTACTCAACCGACGTCCACAGATGCTCGAAGGGAAAGAGGTTGGGGAATCGTGCAGGCCACGGAAGCATCCGCACACCGTGTAAAGCATTCAGGCTTATCTGAGCGGTATGCGGCCATGCGTTAATCTGTTGAAAAGCGGTGTTTGGGATGCCCTGCAGATAATGTAGTGCCACGGGCCTCAGCACCTCGTTAACATAGAGGCGTGCCGTCAGTGTGCTCGTAATGCGTACCAGCGGTGAGCAGCTGTTGGCGCCGCTGATGGCACCCCACACCATGATTACACGTTGGCGGGCCGTGTGGCGTTCCACAATGGCGGAGGTATTTGATTTTTGCCACGTCGCCTCCAGACTCTCACACTGCAATCATCCGTGGTTAGACAGAACCGCAATTCGTCGCTGAACACCACACTGTTCCATTCGGCACCCCACGTAGCTCTGGAGCGACGCAACGCCAAACGGTGACGACGATGGCTCGCTGTTAAAGGTAGCCTTCGCAACCGAAGGCTGGACAGCAAATCAGACGCAGCCAATCGGTGCGACTCTGCCCGCGTCAATATCGAAGCATCCAAGCGTCCCTGTACACTCCGCAAAATGTTGCTCGTTGTGGCCTGTGGTCCGTTACGACATGACGTCGGATGCGACAATCCGTGCGCTCGGACGTCCGTCTCCGTGCTGTGGTCCCCCTACGACGTTGCACAGATCCTTCTTGGGACCACTGTCTCCAAATGCGACCGACGGTTGTGGCATCACGTTGCGTTCCTTCCGCAATACGACGCAAGGACCATCCGGCGGTACGAAGGCCTACGATGACACCTCTCGTGAACTCATCCGTTTGACGAAATTGCGTACGACGGCAGCTTAACGACAATGGCACCCCTTGTTTGTTCTCCAGACACGGTTACAGCACAACCACTCACTTTTCGTAACCGTAACGACGTCTCGACTGATGGCCTCAAGGCTGGTTGTCCTCTTATATCCTGCGCACAGTTATTGTGATTGGCCTGCAAATAAATGCAATCATTGTACGTGTGCACCCACCCTGCAATTTTCATGGCGCTGCGTTCACGTCTTTGTGGGGTGTGGCATTTTCTTTATATATGTATATATATATACGTACTTAGAAAAGAATGAACAGGAATAATGGATATTATCAGTGGCGTAGGGTGATTTCAGACAGTGGGTAATCTCACATTTTTCACCCTCCCCCAAACAAGAAATATATCATCATCATCATCATTGTCAACCATTATCAATCCACTGCTGGACGAAGGTCTCCCCAAGTTTCCTCCACAACGGTCTGTCTTGTGCCAGTCTCCTCCATGTCACCCCTGCATACTTTCGAATTTCATCCACCCATCTCCCATGCGGTCTTCTTCTGGGTCTTTTCCTGTCCCTTGGAATCCAATCTAAAATTTCGGCTGTCCATCGATGATCTGTCCTTCTGGCAGTATGTCCAGCCCATTGCCATTTCAGGGATTTAACTCTGATCATGATGTCTTCCACTCTTGTCATTTTTCGGATCCACGAGTTCCTCTTCTTATCTCTCCTGGTTACACCAAGCATGCACCCTTCCATGCTTCTTTGAGTTGTCTGCAGCCTTTGTATGTCTCTTTTAGTTAAGGTCCACGTCTCTGCACCATACGTAAGCACTGGGAGGATGCATTGATCAAACACTTTTCTTTTAAGACATAATGGCATATTGCTCTTGAAAATTATGCTGTTTCTTCCAAAAGCTCTCCAGGCAAGTTTTGTACGCCGATTAATTTCTTCATCAATGTGACCCTCACTTGATATCTGCTGTCCAAGATAAACGTACGTGTCTGTTATCTCCAGCTTTTCTCCATCAATCGATAAATCTTCATTTCTTGTAAAAGCATTGAACATCACTTTTGTCTTCTGAAATTTCATTTTTAATCCCACTTCTTTACTCTTGTCAGCAAGTTCCTGGATCATACTCTGCAGCTCTGATGGGGTAGTTTCAAAAATGAATACGTCATCAGCAAAACGAAGGTGGGTTAGGTAATCTCCATTAATCTTTATCCCCTTGTTTTCCCAGCTCGGCGACTGAAAAACACCCTCCAATGTGGCATTAAAGAGCTTCGGAGATATGGTGTCACCTTGTCTCACTCCCTTTCCAATTTTTACGCGTGTTGTATTTTCAAACAGCCTAATCTTTGCACTTGCATTTTCATAGATGTTATTAATAATATTAATGTATGCATCTTCAATACCGCAGGTTTTCAGAGCCATTGTAACTGCTGATGGTTTCACCGAATCAAAGGCTTTTTCATAATCGATAAAAGCCATGCACAATGAAAGTTCATATTCCCTCGCTCTTTCAATTAGTTCTCTCAGCACGTGGATATGATCTATTGTGCTGTAGCCACTCCTGAATCCAGCTTGTTCTCTCGGTTGAGCCATGTCCAGTGTTACCTTCAAGCGGTGTGAAAGATCTTTAGTGAAGATTTTATAAACTACTGATAGGAGGCTGATAGGTCTGTAGTTTCCGAGATCCTCAATGTCACCTTTCTTATGTAGCAGGATCATTGTAGCGGTGTTCCAATCATCAGGAATCTTTCCTTCATTAAGGCATCGAGTGAAAATTTGGGCGAGTACTGTTTCGATTTCTCCACTTGCTTCTTGTATGATGTCTACAGTAATTCCATCTTCTCCTGGAGCTTTTCCCCGCTTCATGTTCTTGATTGCATGTGCAACTTCTGCTGGAAGGACTGGAGGAACTCTGGTACTGGTATCTTTCATGATGTCTGGAGTGCATGTATCATCCCTTTCATATAATTTGGAGTAGAAGAAATATATATATATATATGTAATGATTTCGTTAATAAAATTATTACATAATGAAAAGTTTCTTGTTTATGAATTCATGGTTTTTAAAACTACGTTCAAGGTAGAAACATAATTACTAATGCTCAACTTACTTCATTTAAATATAAAATCCATTCGTCTTGTTTGTAAACAAAATTGTTCTATTACCATTTCCGTAAAATTGTACTTGAGATTCTGTCTGAGTCTTTCTAAAAGGTGCCTTTCTATTGACAGCAGAGCAAGTCCAGTTAGTCTTTCCTGTCCCTGAGTAGATCTAGTGAAAGTCTTGATCCTCTTCAAAGTTGAAAATGTACGTTCTACTGTTGCAGTTGTTGCTGGTATTGTAAGAATAAGTAATAAGAGCCTATAAGTCTCAGGCATCACTAGATTCAGTTTTTTTAATCATATACTTCAACATGAGATGAAGGGGTTTGTTGCACATTTCGTTGTCAAGGGCTGAGTATAACACAATAAGTTCATTTTGTAGGCGTTCTGAATCGAAATGTCTGTCATACGTCTGTAAAAGGGAACTAAATGCTGTCTCAGGAAATTTTTCTTTCATCTGTGGAAACCTGTGTGTCTCCAAAAGAGTTTTGAATTCAGGATTTTTATAATTTCCAAATCGGTCTGTTAGTTGTACAATTAGATTGGCTACGATTTCATGGAACACACTTCTGTAAATGCATCTGGGTCTTCATTTCTTCTTTTCCTGGGCTGTTCAGTGGAATTTTCTAAAACGTTTTTCCAGAAATCATCAAAGGAATTTCGGCGTTTTTCTTTTATTACATTTTTCACATCTTCAATTTTTTTGCAGTAATATGCTACATCCAAACTTTTGTTTTGCAGGACATCAAACAAAACATCTGTATGTGAAAAAATTGAGGAAAACACGTCCAACAAGAAACATGCTTTGAAACTATTCAAAAATGAAGCACATCCCCTAGCGTGTAGAATACTTTCAGAATCCCACCCATCTGAACTATCTACAATACTTTAAAAAAGTCTGTCAAGTGGACTCTGTTTTCTCTCACAGTATTCACTAAGCGAGATGAAAAATTCCACCTAGTAGGGGCCAATTTGGGCAGTTTTTTATTCATAAAAAGACTCAGAGCATTTGTCCTTTTAGGCGATTTGGAGAAAAATGAGCTAATTCCAGATAGTGTAGTAAAAAATGTACCACATTCTGTAATATTGCGCACAGATTGTTGGAGAACTAAATTCAAGACATGACTGTAGCAGTGGACAAATAAAGCCTCTGGATATTTTTCTTTAATTTTGGCATGTAAGGCTCCAACCCCTCCCGACATGATAGGAGCTCCATCATAATTTTGTCCTATGATTTTATTTGACACTTCATATTCACAAATATCTTGATCCACAAGCTAGAAAAATGTTCCAGGGGTCTTATCGGCACTCACGTCAGTGAAGTTCAAATCTCTCTTGTATAACGCCTTCCTCGTCAACATAACGGAAACAAGTCGATAATTGAGATTTGTTTGCTACATCAGATGTTTCATCCAAAAGGATAGAAACAAACTTAGTTTTATTAATTTCCCCCGAACAACATCTTTTCAAAACACTGCTGATTGCAGCAATTAGGTCGTTTTGTATTTGAGGAGATGTACCTCTAAACACAGTTGATGTTTTTTAATGTTCTTTCAGCTGTGGGTCATATTGGGCTGTGTAGTTTAAAAGTTCGACGTAATTTCCTTTGTTCAGGGAATCATCTGCCTCACTGTTTCCACGGAAAGCCAGTTCTTGTTTTGCTAAAAAACAAATGGCTTTTATTAAACAGGAGAAAATGTGTCTGTTTTTCTTCACCTGTTCGTTGCGCCTGGTGTCTTCTAGAGCTCTCTGATGATCCAAGTAAAGGTCAATCCTGCTGCTTGAATCTCTAAAAGTTTGTAACTTAAAAAAACAAGTTATGTGAGCTCTGGGTTTTTCATGTTTTCCTACAGCTTTGCACAAATTATTCAGGTCACAGAATCCGTCATTTGACCACACAGACTTCTCGGTACTAAACAATAGGCAAGGCCAGCAAAATAATCTATTCAAATTTAGGGAGCCTGTTAACCACAACGTTTTCTCATAATTTGCTTCGGTAAAATGCCGCGTGTAAGAACGGTTTTAGTCCTTGTATAATGCAGAGAGATTTGGAAGTTTAGGAACTGGTCGCCATTTTCTTATTAATGCAACTTTATCTTGAAATGGTTTGCTTCCGAAAGATGTCTTCCACAATTCATCTATAACACACGGACACGCCATACAGGTGTTGATAAAGAACAGTCAGGAAACAAAAACAGACGAATAAATAAAGTAACAGAATTAGTAACGAAACAGTCTCAAGCAAACACTCTACAGTCTGTGTACTCTATAACACGGTGAAATTTTGCGCCCTCTCCCTGAAATGAGATGGCCTTCCTTGCTAGTACGGCGATTCAACCTTGAAGTAGCGTGTGCGTATTAACGTTTCTTTCTCTGCAGGGCAGGAAAACTACATGTTAAGCGGGAGCGAGAGGTCTTCGTTCCTGGGCCTCGTGGTCACTTGCGCCCTCTCTCCGAAATGAGATGGCCTTTGCAGCAGCGTGTCTGCATTGACGCTTCTTTCTCTCCGCGTATTGACGCTTCTGACAGCATATTGAATGAAGGACTTCCTTTTTTGATTGAAGCGCGTTGTGAATAATGTTCTTTCTTGAATACAAAACTACGCTCTGCGTGAATTGTTCTAAGAAAAACATTTGCAAAAAATTCCAAAAATTGTTAAAAAGTTAAAAAATAGTTGGTCCATCTGCGATTACCTAGATCCCCTTGAATATACGCCACTGGATAATATAAAAATAGTAAAAGAATCAAAGTCGAGACTGGCTGGACATGTTGGAAGACCGAAAGAGGAAAGATGGACACGGTCAATAACAGAATGGTAACCGAGAGATGGAAACAGACGAAGGGGTTGCCAGAGAAGAAGATGTAGAGATGACCTTCAAAAATGTAGGTGTGCTAAATGGTGTATTGAGGCTAAGGATCAAAGAAGTTGGAAAAGACTGGGGGAGGCCAACATCCTGCAGTGGGTGCCAACAAGCTAAGAAGAAGAAAAGATATATATATATATATATATATATATATATATATATATATATATATATATATATATATATATATATATATATATTGGACCTTAACTAAAAGAGACATACAAAGGCTGCAGACAACTCAAAGCAGCATGGAGAGGTGCATACTTGGTGTAACCAGGAGAGATAAGAAGAGGAACTCGTGGATCCGAAAAATGACAAGAGTGGAAGACATCATGATCAGAGTTAAATCCCTGAAATGGCAATGGGCTGGACATACTGCCAGAAGGACAGATCATCGATGGACAGCCGAAATTTTAGATTGGATTCCAAGGGACAGGAAAAGACCCAGAAGAAGACCACATGGGAGATGGGTGGATGAAATTCGAAAGTATGCAATGGTGACATGGAGGAGACTGGCACAAGACAGACCGTTGTGGAGGAAACTTGGGGAGACCTTCGTCCAGCAGTGGATTGATAATGGTTTACAATGATGATGATGATATATATATATAATTAATCGGCATACAGAACTTGCCTGGAGAGCTTTTGGAAGAAACAGCATAATTTTCAAAAGCAATATGCCATTATGTCTTAAAAGAAAAGTGTTTGATCAATGCATCCTTCCAGTGCTTACGTATGGTGCAGAGACGTGGACCTTAACTAAAAGAGACATACAAAGGCTGCAGACAACTCAAAGCAGCATGGAGAGGTGCATGCTTGGTGTAACCAGGAGAGATAAGAAGAGGAACTCGTGGATCCGAAAAATGACAAGAGTGGGAGACATCATGATCAGAGTTAAATCCCTGAAATGGCAATGGGCTGGACATGCTGCCAGAAAGACAGACCATCGATGGGCAGCCGAAATTTTAGATTGGATTCCAAGGGACAGGAAAAGACCCAGAAAATGTCCACATGGGAGATGGGTAGATGAAATCCGAAAGTATGCGGGAGTGACATGGAGGAGACTGGCACAAGACAGATCGCTGTGGAGGAAACTTGGGGAGACCTTCGTTTAGCAGTGGATTGATAATGGTTGACAATGATGATGATGATATATATATATATTATATGTAAGGTCAGGTGATGCGTAACATCACAGCCTCTCCTTGACAAATGTCAACCCCGCCTTCTCGTGGTGCATCCAGTTCCCACTGAAGGGGCTCTGACGACCGCCAATAGCGGTATAACTATACCATCGGGTTTAGAGGAAATGCTATCCCACACTCACCAACCCGCTTGGCCAGCGTGGTGAGTTATGGGCAAACGACTTCAAAATGACTCCACAACTTAAATCTTGGCCCTCAGTCTCCGGCAGCTGGAATGTACCTGGCCAAGGCAGCGGCCAGTGCGACATGAAGGCAGAGGGTGCTAAGAATCCCCGGAGGACCGGACTAGGCTGCCATCTGATGCTAACCTTGGCTACGTATAATGGACGCTCCCTATCTTATGATTCAAGGCTTTTGAATTGGAAGAAGAACTACAAAGGATCAAGTGGGACATCGTCGGGCCAAGTGAGGTAAGGAGAAAAGGAGAAGATCTCATTGAACTGAAAAGTGGACATGTCTTCTACTATCGTGGGACAGATACTGGCAGAACTAGTGGTGTTGGATTTATAATAAACAAGAAACTGAAGGATAAAGTTGTAGAAGTGGAAAGTTCCTCTGACAGAGATGCACGACTCCTTATCCAACTCTCGAGAAGATACCAGGCTCAGATTATTCAAACTTATGCACCCACCACAAGTCGTCCTGAAGAAGAAGTTGAAGAATTTTATGAGGAAATTCGTCATCTAAATAATAAAGGTAAGCAGCACTTGAAGATAATTATGGGAGATTTCAATGCAAAAATAAGGCAACGGTAACAGAATGAAACTTCAGTAGGTAAATTCGGTCACGGCAACAGAAACCAGCGTGGAAATACTTTCGTTGAGTTTGCAGAGGCAGAAGGGTTTTTCATCTTGAACTCCTTCTTCAAGAAAAAGCCGCACAGGAAATGGACATGGAGACATCCAAATGGGACGACAAGTGAAATTGATTTTATTATGTGTAACAAAAAATTCGTCATAGAAGACTGCAGAGTGCTAAACAAGTTCAACACAGGTAGTGACCATAGATTGGTGAGATGTAAGATGCACCTCAGCACTAAACTGGAACGTGGCAAGCTCATAAGACAAACAAAATCTATTGACATACTCAACCTTAAAAAACACCATAATACCTTCAAGTTTTAACTGAAGAACAGATTCTCTGCTTTAGAAGGCCTAACAACGGAAGAAGTGGATATTTCTGAAGTTAAGAAAAGTAACCAAAGCTCTTATGGAAACAGCAACAAAATTAGCTGGGTCTAAGAACAAGTTGCATATGAACAAATTATCAGGAAAAACCAAAACGTTGATGCAAAAAAGAAGAGAGATGAGGACAACTAAAGAAGATGTGACTTCCAAAGTGGAATACATAGAGCCATGCAAGACAGTACGAAAAAGTATCCCTGAATACGTAAGGAAATTCAATTGTGAACTAGTGAGGAAAGCAATTGAAAACAACCAAAGCTTAAAGATAGCAAAGGGATATCTCAGTAAGGGAAGAAAATAAATTATGGCACTGAGAAAAGAAGATGGTTCTGTAACAAGAAATAGAGGCGAAATTTTGATAAGAGTGAAAGATTACTACTCCAAGTTATATGAAAGGGATGATGCATGTACTCCAGACATCATGGAAGGTACCAGTACCAGAGTTCTTCCAGTCCTCCCAGCAGAAGTTGTACATGCAATCAAGAACATGAAGCGGGGAAAAGCTCCAGGAAAAGATGGAATTACTGTAGACATCATACAAGAAGCAAAGGGGAAAATCTAAACAGTACCACCCAAATTTTCACTCGATGCCTTAATGAAGGGAAGATTCCTGAGGATAGGAACAACGCTATAATGATCCTGCTACATAAAAAAGGTGATATTGAGGATCTCAGGAACAATAGACCTATCAGCCTCCTATCAGTGGTTTACAAAATCTTCACTAAAGTTCTTTCACACCGTTTGAAGGCAACACTGGACATGGCTCAACCGAGAGAACAAGCTGGATTCAGGAGTGTCTACAGCACAATAGATCATACCCACGTACTGAGAGAACTAATTGAAAGAGCGAGGGAATATGAACTTCCATTGTGCACGGCATTTATCGATTATGAAAAAGCCTTTGATTCAGTGAAACCATCAGCAGTTACAATGGCTCTGAAATCCTGCGGTATTGAAGATGCATACATTAATATTATTAATAACATCTATGAAAATGCAAGTGCAAATATTCGGCTGTTTGAAAATACAACACACATAAAAATTGGAAAGGGAGTGAGACAAGGTGACACCATATCTCCGAAGCTCTTTAACGCCACATTGGAAAATGTCTTTCAATCACTGAACTGGGAAAACAAATTGATAAAGATTAATGCAGATTATCTAACCCACCTTTGTTTTGCTGATGACATAGTCGTTTTTGCAACTACCCCATCAGAGCTGCAGGGTATGATCCAAGAACTTGCTGACAAGAGTAAAGAAGTGGGATTAAAAATGAACTTTCAGAAGACAAAAGTGATGTTCAATGCTTTTACACGAAATGAAGATTTATTGATTGATGGAGAAAAGCTGGAGATAACAGACACCAACGTTTATCTTGGACAGCAGATATCAAGTAAGGGTCACATTGATGAAGAAATTAATCGGCGTACAATAGAGAGCTTTTGGAAGAAACAGCATAATTTTCAAGAGCAATATGCCATTATGTCTTAAAAGAAAAGTGTTTGATCAATGCATCCTTCCAGTGCTAACGTATGGTGCAGAGACGTGGACCTTAACTAAAAGAGACATACAAAGGCTGCAGACAACTCAAAGCAGCATGGAGAGGTGCATGCTTGGTGTAACCAGGAGAGATGAGAAGAATAACTCGTGGATCCGAAAAATGACAAGGGTGGAGGTCATCATGATCAGAGTTAAATCCCTGAAATGGGAATGGGCTGGGCATACTGCCAGAAGGACAGATCATCGATGGACAGCCGAAATTTTAGATTGGATTCCAAGGGACAGGAAAAGACCCAGAAGAAGACCACATGGGAGATGGGTGGATGAAATTCGAAAGTATGCAGGGGTGACATGGAGGAGACTGGCACAAGACAGACCGTTGTGGAGGAAACTTGGGGAGACCTTCGTCCAGCAGTGGATTGATAATGGTTGACAATGATGATGATGATGATATATATATATATATATATATATATATATATATAATTAATCGGCATACAGAACTTGCCGGGAGAGCTTTTGGAAGAAACAGCATAATTTTCAAAAGCAATATGCCATTATGTCTTAAAAGAAAAGTGTTTGATCAATGCATCCTTCCAGTGCTTACGTATGGTGCAGAGACGTGGAACTTAACTAAAAGAGACTTACAAAGGCTGCAGACAACTCAAAGCAGCATGGAGAGGTGCATGCTTGGTGTAACCAGGAGAGATAAGAAGAGGAACTCGTGGATCCGAAAAATGACAAGAGTGGAAGACATCATGATCAGAGTTAAATCCCTGAAATGGCAATGGGCTGGACATGCTGCCAGAAAGACACACCATCGATGGGCAGCCGAAATTTTAGATTGGATTCCAAGGGACAGGAAAAGACCCAGAAAAAGTCCACATGGGAGATGGGTAGATGAAATCCGAAAGTATGCGCGAGTGACATGGAGGAGACTGGCACAAGACAGATCGCTGTGGAGGAAACTTGGGGAGACCTTCGTTTAGCAGTGGATTGATAATGGTTGACAATGATGATGATGATATATATATATATTATATGTAAGGTCAGGTGATGCGTAACATCACAGCCTCTCCTTGACAAATGTCAACCCCGCCTTCTCGTGGTGCATCCAGTTCCCACTGAAGGGGCTCTGACGACCGCCAATAGCGGTATAACTATACCATCGGGTTTAGAGGAAATGCTATCCCACACTCACCAACCCGCTTGGCCAGCGTGGTGAGTTATGGGCAAACGACTTCAAAATGACTCCACAACTTAAATCTTGGCCCTCAGTCTCCGGCAGCTGGAATGTACCTGGCCAAGGCAGCGGCCAGTGCGACATGAAGGCAGAGGGTGCTAAGAATCCCCGGAGGACCGGACTAGGCTGCCATCTGATGCTAACCTTGGCTACGTATAATGGACGCTCCCTATCTTATGATTCAAGGCTTTTTGAATTGGAAGAAGAACTACAAAGGATCAAGTGGGACATCGTCGGGCTAAGTGAGGTAAGGAGAAAAGGAGAAGATCTCATTGAACTGAAAAGTGGACATGTCTTCTACTATCGTGGGACAGATACTGGCAGAACTAGTGGTGTTGGATTTATAATAAACAAGAAACTGAAGGATAAAGTTGTAGAAGTGGAAAGTTCCTCTGACAGAGATGCACGACTCCTTATCCAACTCTCGAGAAGATACCAGGCTCAGATTATTCAAACTTATGCACCCACCACAAGTCATCCTGAAGAAGAAGTTGAAGAATTTTATGAGGAAATTCGTCATCTAAATAATAAAGGTAAGCAGCACTTGAAGATAATTATGGGAGATTTCAATGCAAAAATAAGGCAACGGTAACAGAATGAAACTTCAGTAGGTAAATTCGATCACGGCAACAGAAACCAGCGTGGAAATACTTTGGTTGAGTTTGCAGAGGCAGAAGGGTTTTTCATCTTGAACTCCTTCTTCAAGAAAAAAGCCGCACAGGAAATGGACATGGAGACATCCAAATGGGACGACAAGTGAAATTGATTTTATTATGTGTAACAAAAAATTCGTCATAGAAGACTGCAGAGTGCTAAACAAGTTCAACACAGGTAGTGACCATAGATTGGTGAGATGTAAGATGCACCTCAGCACTAAACTGGAACGTGGCAAGCTCATAAGACAAACAAAATCTATTGACATACTCAACCTTAAAAAACACCATAATACCTTCAAGTTTTAACTGAAGAACAGATTCTCTGCTTTAGAAGGCCTAACAACGGAAGAAGTGGATATTTCTGAAGTTAAGAAAAGTAACCAAAGCTCTTATGGAAACAGCAACAAAATTAGCTGGGTCTAAGAACAAGTTGCATATGAACAAATTATCAGGAAAAACCAAAACGTTGATGCAAAAAAGAAGAGAGATGAGGACAACTAAAGAAGATGTGACTTCCAAAGTGGAATACATAGAGCCATGCAAGACAGTACGAAAAAGTATCCCTGAATACGTAAGGAAATTCAATTGTGAACTAGTGAGGAAAGCAATTGAAAACAACCAAAGCTTAAAGATAGCAAAGGGATATCTCAGTAAGGGAAGAAAATAAATTATGGCACTGAGAAAAGAAGATGGTTCTGTAACAAGAAATAGAGGCGAAATTTTGATAAGAGTGAAAGATTACTACTCCAAGTTATATGAAAGGGATGATGCATGTACTCCAGACATCATGGAAGGTACCAGTACCAGAGTTCTTCCAGTCCTCCCAGCAGAAGTTGTACATGCAATCAAGAACATGAAGCGGGGAAAAGCTCCAGGAAAAGATGGAATTACTGTAGACATCATACAAGAAGCAAAGGGGAAAATCTAAACAGTACCACCCAAATTTTCACTCGATGCCTTAATGAAGGGAAGATTCCTGAGGATAGGAACAACGCTATAATGATCCTGCTACATAAAAAAGGTGATATTGAGGATCTCAGGAACAATAGACCTATCAGCCTCCTATCAGTGGTTTACAAAATCTTCACTAAAGTTCTTTCACACCGTTTGAAGACAACACTGGACATGGCTCAACCGAGAGAACAAGCTGGATTCAGGAGTGTCTACAGCACAATAGATCATACCCACGTACTGAGAGAACTAATTGAAAGAGCGAGGGAATATGAACTTCCATTGTGCACGGCATTTATCGATTATGAAAAAGCCTTTGATTCAGTGAAACCATCAGCAGTTACAATGGCTCTGAAATCCTGCGGTATTGAAGATGCATACATTAATATTATTAATAACATCTATGAAAATGCAAGTGCAAATATTCGGCTGTTTGAAAATACAACACACATAAAAATTGGAAAGGGAGTGAGACAAGGTGACACCATATCTCCGAAGCTCTTTAACGCCACATTGGAAAATGTCTTTCAATCACTGAACTGGGAAAACAAATTGATAAAGATTAATGCAGATTATCTAACCCACCTTTGTTTTGCTGATGACATAGTCGTTTTTGCAACTACCCCATCAGAGCTGCAGGGTATGATCCAAGAACTTGCTGACAAGAGTAAAGAAGTGGGATTAAAAATGAACTTTCAGAAGACAAAAGTGATGTTCAATGCTTTTACACGAAATGAAGATTTATTGATTGATGGAGAAAAGCTGGAGATAACAGACACCAACGTTTATCTTGGACAGCAGATATCAAGTAAGGGTCACATTGATGAAGAAATTAATCGGCGTACAATAGAGAGCTTTTGGAAGAAACAGCATAATTTTCAAGAGCAATATGCCATTATGTCTTAAAAGAAAAGTGTTTGATCAATGCATCCTTCCAGTGCTAACGTATGGTGCAGAGACGTGGACCTTAACTAAAAGAGACATACAAAGGCTGCAGACAACTCAAAGCAGCATGGAGAGGTGCATGCTTGGTGTAACCAGGAGAGATGAGAAGAATAACTCGTGGATCCGAAAAATGACAAGGGTGGAGGTCATCATGATCAGAGTTAAATCCCTGAAATGGGAATGGGCTGGGCATACTGCCAGAAGGACAGATCATCGATGGACAGCCGAAATTTTAGATTGGATTCCAAGGGACAGGAAAAGACCCAGAAGAAGACCACATGGGAGATGGGTGGATGAAATTCGAAAGTATGCAGGGGTGACATGGAGGAGACTGGCACAAGACAGACCGTTGTGGAGGAAACTTGGGGAGACCTTCGTCCAGCAGTGGATTGATAATGGTTGACAATGATGATGATGATGATATATATATATATATATATATATATATATATATATATAATTAATCGGCATACAGAACTTGCCGGGAGAGCTTTTGGAAGAAACAGCATAATTTTCAAAAGCAATATGCCATTATGTCTTAAAAGAAAAGTGTTTGATCAATGCATCCTTCCAGTGCTTACGTATGGTGCAGAGACGTGGAACTTAACTAAAAGAGACTTACAAAGGCTGCAGACAACTCAAAGCAGCATGGAGAGGTGCATGCTTGGTGTAACCAGGAGAGATAAGAAGAGGAACTCGTGGATCCGAAAAATGACAAGAGTGGAAGACATCATGATCAGAGTTAAATCCCTGAAATGGCAATGGGCTGGACATGCTGCCAGAAAGACACACCATCGATGGGCAGCCGAAATTTTAGATTGGATTCCAAGGGACAGGAAAAGACCCAGAAAAAGTCCACATGGGAGATGGGTAGATGAAATCCGAAAGTATGCGCGAGTGACATGGAGGAGACTGGCACAAGACAGATCGCTGTGGAGGAAACTTGGGGAGACCTTCGTTTAGCAGTGGATTGATAATGGTTGACAATGATGATGATGATATATATATATATTATATGTAAGGTCAGGTGATGCGTAACATCACAGCCTCTCCTTGACAAATGTCAACCCCGCCTTCTCGTGGTGCATCCAGTTCCCACTGAAGGGGCTCTGACGACCGCCAATAGCGGTATAACTATACCATCGGGTTTAGAGGAAATGCTATCCCACACTCACCAACCCGCTTGGCCAGCGTGGTGAGTTATGGGCAAACGACTTCAAAATGACTCCACAACTTAAATCTTGGCCCTCAGTCTCCGGCAGCTGGAATGTACCTGGCCAAGGCAGCGGCCAGTGCGACATGAAGGCAGAGGGTGCTAAGAATCCCCGGAGGACCGGACTAGGCTGCCATCTGATGCTAACCTTGGCTACGTATAATGGACGCTCCCTATCTTATGATTCAAGGCTTTTGAATTGGAAGAAGAACTACAAAGGATCAAGTGGGACATCGTCGGGCTAAGTGAGGTAAGGAGAAAAGGAGAAGATCTCATTGAACTGAAAAGTGGACATGTCTTCTACTATCGTGGGACAGATACTGGCAGAACTAGTGGTGTTGGATTTATAATAAACAAGAAACTGAAGGATAAAGTTGTAGAAGTGGAAAGTTCCTCTGACAGAGATGCACGACTCCTTATCCAACTCTCGAGAAGATACCAGGCTCAGATTATTCAAACTTATGCACCCACCACAAGTCATCCTGAAGAAGAAGTTGAAGAATTTTATGAGGAAATTCGTCATCTAAATAATAAAGGTAAGCAGCACTTGAAGATAATTATGGGAGATTTCAATGCAAAAATAAGGCAACGGTAACAGAATGAAACTTCAGTAGGTAAATTCGATCACGGCAACAGAAACCAGCGTGGAAATACTTTGGTTGAGTTTGCAGAGGCAGAAGGGTTTTTCATCTTGAACTCCTTCTTCAAGAAAAAGCCGCACAGGAAATGGACATGGAGACATCCAAATGGGACGACAAGTGAAATTGATTTTATTATGTGTAACAAAAAATTCGTCATAGAAGACTGCAGAGTGCTAAACAAGTTCAACACAGGTAGTGACCATAGATTGGTGAGATGTAAGATGCACCTCAGCACTAAACTGGAACGTGGCAAGCTCATAAGACAAACAAAATCTATTGACATACTCAACCTTAAAAAACACCATAATACCTTCAAGTTTTAACTGAAGAACAGATTCTCTGCTTTAGAAGGCCTAACAACGGAAGAAGTGGATATTTCTGAAGTTAAGAAAAGTAACCAAAGCTCTTATGGAAACAGCAACAAAATTAGCTGGGTCTAAGAACAAGTTGCATATGAACAAATTATCAGGAAAAACCAAAACGTTGATGCAAAAAAGAAGAGAGATGAGGACAACTAAAGAAGATGTGACTTCCAAAGTGGAATACATAGAGCCATGCAAGACAGTACGAAAAAGTATCCCTGAATACGTAAGGAAATTCAATTGTGAACTAGTGAGGAAAGCAATTGAAAACAACCAAAGCTTAAAGATAGCAAAGGGATATCTCAGTAAGGGAAGAAAATAAATTATGGCACTGAGAAAAGAAGATGGTTCTGTAACAAGAAATAGAGGCGAAATTTTGATAAGAGTGAAAGATTACTACTCCAAGTTATATGAAAGGGATGATGCATGTACTCCAGACATCATGGAAGGTACCAGTACCAGAGTTCTTCCAGTCCTCCCAGCAGAAGTTGTACATGCAATCAAGAACATGAAGCGGGGAAAAGCTCCAGGAAAAGATGGAATTACTGTAGACATCATACAAGAAGCAAAGGGGAAAATCTAAACAGTACCACCCAAATTTTCACTCGATGCCTTAATGAAGGGAAGATTCCTGAGGATAGGAACAACGCTATAATGATCCTGCTACATAAAAAAGGTGATATTGAGGATCTCAGGAACAATAGACCTATCAGCCTCCTATCAGTGGTTTACAAAATCTTCACTAAAGTTCTTTCACACCGTTTGAAGACAACACTGGACATGGCTCAACCGAGAGAACAAGCTGGATTCAGGAGTGTCTACAGCACAATAGATCATACCCACGTACTGAGAGAACTAATTGAAAGAGCGAGGGAATATGAACTTCCATTGTGCACGGCATTTATCGATTATGAAAAAGCCTTTGATTCAGTGAAACCATCAGCAGTTACAATGGCTCTGAAATCCTGCGGTATTGAAGATGCATACATTAATATTATTAATAACATCTATGAAAATGCAAGTGCAAATATTCGGCTGTTTGAAAATACAACACACATAAAAATTGGAAAGGGAGTGAGACAAGGTGACACCATATCTCCGAAGCTCTTTAACGCCACATTGGAAAATGTCTTTCAATCACTGAACTGGGAAAACAAATTGATAAAGATTAATGCAGATTATCTAACCCACCTTTGTTTTGCTGATGACATAGTCGTTTTTGCAACTACCCCATCAGAGCTGCAGGGTATGATCCAAGAACTTGCTGACAAGAGTAAAGAAGTGGGATTAAAAATGAACTTTCAGAAGACAAAAGTGATGTTCAATGCTTTTACACGAAATGAAGATTTATTGATTGATGGAGAAAAGCTGGAGATAACAGACACCAACGTTTATCTTGGACAGCAGATATCAAGTAAGGGTCACATTGATGAAGAAATTAATCGGCGTACAATAGAGAGCTTTTGGAAGAAACAGCATAATTTTCAAGAGCAATATGCCATTATGTCTTAAAAGAAAAGTGTTTGATCAATGCATCCTTCCAGTGCTAACGTATGGTGCAGAGACGTGGACCTTAACTAAAAGAGACATACAAAGGCTGCAGACAACTCAAAGCAGCATGGAGAGGTGCATGCTTGGTGTAACCAGGAGAGATGAGAAGAATAACTCGTGGATCCGAAAAATGACAAGGGTGGAGGTCATCATGATCAGAGTTAAATCCCTGAAATGGGAATGGGCTGGGCATACTGCCAGAAGGACAGATCATCGATGGACAGCCGAAATTTTAGATTGGATTCCAAGGGACAGGAAAAGACCCAGAAGAAGACCACATGGGAGATGGGTGGATGAAATTCGAAAGTATGCAGGGGTGACATGGAGGAGACTGGCACAAGACAGACCGTTGTGGAGGAAACTTGGGGAGACCTTCGTCCAGCAGTGGATTGATAATGGTTGACAATGATGATGATGATGATATATATATATATATATATATATATAATTAATCGGCATACAGAACTTGCCGGGAGAGCTTTTGGAAGAAACAGCATAATTTTCAAAAGCAATATGCCATTATGTCTTAAAAGAAAAGTGTTTGATCAATGCATCCTTCCAGTGCTTACGTATGGTGCAGAGACGTGGAACTTAACTAATAGAGACTTACAAAGGCTGCAGACAACTCAAAGCAGCATGGAGAGGTGCATGCTTGGTGTAACCAGGAGAGATAAGAAGAGGAACTCGTGGATCCGAAAAATGACAAGAGTGGAAGACATCATGATCAGAGTTAAATCCCTGAAATGGCAATGGGCTGGACATGCTGCCAGAAAGACACACCATCGATGGGCAGCCGAAATTTTAGATTGGATTCCAAGGGACAGGAAAAGACCCAGAAAAAGTCCACATGGGAGATGGGTAGATGAAATCCGAAAGTATGCGCGAGTGACATGGAGGAGACTGGCACAAGACAGATCGCTGTGGAGGAAACTTGGGGAGACCTTCGTTTAGCAGTGGATTGATAATGGTTGACAATGATGATGATGATATATATATATATATTATATGTAAGGTCAGGTGATGCGTAACATCACAGCCTCTCCTTGACAAATGTCAACCCCGCCTTCTCGTGGTGCATCCAGTTCCCACTGAAGGGGCTCTGACGACCGCCAATAGCGGTATAACTATACCATCGGGTTTAGAGGAAATGCTATCCCACACTCACCAACCCGCTTGGCCAGCGTGGTGAGTTATGGGCAAACGACTTCAAAATGACTCCACAACTTAAATCTTGGCCCTCAGTCTCCGGCAGCTGGAATGTACCTGGCCAAGGCAGCGGCCAGTGCGACATGAAGGCAGAGGGTGCTAAGAATCCCCGGAGGACCGGACTAGGCTGCCATCTGATGCTAACCTTGGCTACGTATAATGGACGCTCCCTATCTTATGATTCAAGGCTTTTTGAATTGGAAGAAGAACTACAAAGGATCAAGTGGGACATCGTCGGGCTAAGTGAGGTAAGGAGAAAAGGAGAAGATCTCATTGAACTGAAAAGTGGACATGTCTTCTACTATCGTGGGACAGATACTGGCAGAACTAGTGGTGTTGGATTTATAATAAACAAGAAACTGAAGGATAAAGTTGTAGAAGTGGAAAGTTCCTCTGACAGAGATGCACGACTCCTTATCCAACTCTCGAGAAGATACCAGGCTCAGATTATTCAAACTTATGCACCCACCACAAGTCATCCTGAAGAAGAAGTTGAAGAATTTTATGAGGAAATTCGTCATCTAAATAATAAAGGTAAGCAGCACTTGAAGATAATTATGGGAGATTTCAATGCAAAAATAAGGCAACGGTAACAGAATGAAACTTCAGTAGGTAAATTCGATCACGGCAACAGAAACCAGCGTGGAAATACTTTGGTTGAGTTTGCAGAGGCAGAAGGGTTTTTCATCTTGAACTCCTTCTTCAAGAAAAAGCCGCACAGGAAATGGACATGGAGACATCCAAATGGGACGACAAGTGAAATTGATTTTATTATGTGTAACAAAAAATTCGTCATAGAAGACTGCAGAGTGCTAAACAAGTTCAACACAGGTAGTGACCATAGATTGGTGAGATGTAAGATGCACCTCAGCACTAAACTGGAACGTGGCAAGCTCATAAGACAAACAAAATCTATTGACATACTCAACCTTAAAAAACACCATAAGACCTTCAAGTTTTAACTGAAGAACAGATTCTCTGCTTTAGAAGGCCTAACAACGGAAGAAGTGGATATTTCTGAAGTTAAGAAAAGTAACCAAAGCTCTTATGGAAACAGCAACAAAATTAGCTGGGTCTAAGAACAAGTTGCATATGAACAAATTATCAGGAAAAACCAAAACGTTGATGCAAAAAAGAAGAGAGATGAGGACAACTAAAGAAGATGTGACTTCCAAAGTGGAATACATAGAGCCATGCAAGACAGTACGAAAAAGTATCCCTGAAGACGTAAGGAAATTCAATTGTGAACTAGTGAGGAAAGCAATTGAAAACAACCAAAGCTTAAAGATAGCAAAGGGATATCTCAGTAAGGGAAGAAAATAAATTATGGCACTGAGAAAAGAAGATGGTTCTGTAACAAGAAATAGAGGCGAAATTTTGATAAGAGTGAAAGATTACTACTCCAAGTTATATGAAAGGGATGATGCATGTACTCCAGACATCATGGAAGGTACCAGTACCAGAGTTCTTCCAGTCCTCCCAGCAGAAGTTGTACATGCAATCAAGAACATGAAGCTGGGGAAAGCTCCAGGAGAAGATGGGATTACTGTAGACATCATACAAGAAGCAAAGGGGAAAATCTAAACAGTACCACCCAAATTTTCACTCGATGCCTTAATGAAGGGAAGATTCCTGAGGATAGGAACAACGCTATAATGATCCTGCTACATAAAAAAGGTGCTATTGAGGATCTCAGGAACAATAGACCTATCAGCCTCTTATCAGTGGTTTACAAAATCTTCACTAAAGTTCTTTCACACCGTTTGAAGGCAACACTGGACATGGCTCAACCGAGAGAACAAGCTGGATTCAGGAGTGTCTACAGCACAATAGATCATACCCACGTACTGAGAGAACTAATTGAAAGAGCGAGGGAATATGAACTTCCATTGTGCACGGCATTTATCGATTATGAAAAAGCCTTTGATTCAGTGAAACCATCAGCAGTTACAATGGCTCTGAAATCCTGCGGTATTGAAGATGCATACATTAATATTATTAATAACATCTATGAAAATGCAAGTGCAAATATTCGGCTGTTTGAAAATACAACACACATAAAAATTGGAAAGGGAGTGAGACAAGGTGACACCATATCTCCGAAGCTCTTTAACGCCACATTGGAAAATGTCTTTCAATCACTGAACTGGGAAAACAAATTGATAAAGATTAATGCAGATTATCTAACCCACCTTTGTTTTGCTGATGACATAGTCGTTTTTGCAACTACCCCATCAGAGCTGCAGGGTATGATCCAAGAACTTGCTGACAAGAGTAAAGAAGTGGGATTAAAAATGAACTTTCAGAAGACAAAAGTGATGTTCAATGCTTTTACACGAAATGAAGATTTATTGATTGATGGAGAAAAGCTGGAGATAACAGACACCAACGTTTATCTTGGACAGCAGATATCAAGTAAGGGTCACATTGATGAAGAAATTAATCGGCGTACAATGGAGAGCTTTTGGAAGAAACAGCATAATTTTCAAGAGCAATATGCCATTATGTCTTAAAAGAAAAGTGTTTGATCAATGCATCCTTCCAGTGCTAACGTATGGTGCAGAGACGTGGACCTTAACTAAAAGAGACATACAAAGGCTGCAGACTACTCAAAGCAGCATGGAGAGGTGCATGCTTGGTGTAACCAGGAGAGATGAGAAGAATAACTCGTGGATCCGAAAAATGACAAGGGTGGAGGTCATCATGATCAGAGTTAAATCCCTGAAATGGCAATGGGCTGGGCATACTGCCAGAAGGACAGACCATCGATGGACAGCCGAAATTTTAGATTGGATTTCAAGGGACAGGAAAAAACCCAGAAGAAGACCACATGGGAGATGGGCGGATGAAATTCGAAAGTATGCAGGAGTGACATGGAGTAGACTGGCACAAGACAGACCGTTGTGGAGAAAACTTGGGGAGACCTTTGTCCAGCAGTGGATTGATAATGGTTGACAATGATGATGATATATATACATAAAAATTCTAAAAACGAATCAAGAGAGGAAAAAACATATTAAACCCGGGAACAAAGCAGAATGAAAAACAAAGCAAAAACCCCAAAACGCCAGAAGCAAACGAGGCCCGGAGGAAGCAAAAAACAAATTGGCATCAAATTCATCAACAGAACTTTTGCAAAAAAAGAAAGTTTAGGTTATCTGTTTTGTCTTTGTGTATACAGCTTTAACAGGTTTTTATTGGCTCAAATAAATAGTACAACCTTTTATTTCGCTCAATTGAATAGCACAACCTTTTATTTCACTCAATTGAATAGCACAACCTTTTATTTCACTCAATTGAATAGCACAACATTTTATTTTGCTCAATTATTTAGCCACCCCGGCGGCGCGGTGGTTTAAGCGCTCGCTTCTCACCATTCGTCCGAGAGAGGTCCAGGTTTGAATCCCGGTGAGGCATGAATGTTGTGTTTGTCTTACGGTACTGGCTCTCTTCCTTCCCTGGAACCAGAGATCCTTAATTAGAGACGGGCGACTGCAAATAGCCCACACAGTTGCTCTCGGTAGTCGTTAAACCCACAATCAGAAAAAATAAAAAATAAAAATAAATAAAGCAGTTATCCAAACCAAGTTCGTTTAAAGCTTTCAACTTGGTTACAACACAACTACCATTACCTTAGAAATTACTGTTAAATTTTGTTTCTGCAAATCAGAGGGGGTGGAGCAGGAGTGAGGGGGAGTTTGTATAGGGGATAAGGGAGGGAGGTTTGCTAATTTGTGATCTCTGTATTTTTTTATACGTGAGGGAGTAGTAGTAGGTGGAGGGGAGTCGTCAAGTGTTCTGTTAAAAAAGGGGGAGGGGAGAAAAGGGGAGGGGTGCTAGATTTTTACAAACAGGGTGGTTTTTTCCTTATTTTTACTTTATCCTTAATGTTTCTGTACCTTGTAAATATTTGTATCTTTCCGTTTTTTTATCTGCAGCATTGTAATTCGTCCATTGTGCCTGAGCATGCGTAGACTGCTCGCCCATTCTACTCCTAAGGGGTCCGTGGTGCAGCCCCATTATTATCACCACCTGAAAAAGCGACTCATGGAGTCTTAAAAGATTTAGTGAGTTTTTTAATCTAACTTCTATCAAAATGATTTTAATGCTCATTAATATTTTTATCTCGTTCTCAGACGGCATGTACTGATTTTGTATCTATGTTGGCACGATTATTACACTTGGATGATCTACAGTGGTACCACCAAAGAGCTACTATATCTATTTATGAACGGAGTACTTGTTCCAGCAGGTTGCTTCCCCCAAAACAAATACACATGTACTGGATAATTATTTTTCTATCCTCTAAGAGGCAACTACAAATGCATTTTTTTCTCATGAGCACACCATTCTTACAGCTAGAGATGGAAAAGGGTCAGCGGGTCACCGGGTCGATAATTCCTTGTGAGTCAAGCTGGTCGGGTCAAGGTGTTCCTGGCCCGATTTCGACCCGGTTTTATTTCCGTTTTATTTTTGAGAAGAAAAAATATTTCAAAGAACCCTTTCGAGGTTTTTGAAATAATACTTCAGAGCTGCAGAGTATTATCCCGGAACTTGCTGAGAAGGGTAAAGAAATGGGATTAAAAATTAACTTTCAGAAGACAAAACTGTTGGACTATGCTTTTACAAGCAATGGAGATTTATCAATTGATGGGGAAAAGCTGGTGGTAACCAATTCCAATTCCTAACCAATTTTTTTCCTAAGCATTTTTAAACCAATTCCTGTAACCTTGGGCAGCAGATATCAAGCAAGGGTTACATTAATGAAGAAATTATTAGGGGTATGCCAAAGTTTCCGCCGTTTTAAGGAGAAAGGAACAATAAGGAAACCAGTACACATTTATTCGACGAAATATTGGCCGTTAGCATCAATGTCATTTTGGCATTTCAAATGAATGCCCCTGTGATAAAAGGACTCGGGTTTTCAGCTGAAGATTATAGTGACGAAATTTTCCACCTCTGGAACTTTGGTAAACCGCTGTTAGGCTAGGGAATGTTGCATAGAGAGAAGCAGATGAAAGCTGAGGGTGCAATGTCCGGGACGTAAGCCGGGCGCGGTAAAACCTCAGAGTGTAACTGTCCAAGTGTGGATTTCGTGGTGGCACCGACATGTGGTCTGGCATTATCGTGTAACAGGATGACTGGGCGGCAAAAAAAGAGCAACTCGCGGATAAGTAAAATGTCAGGAGAGGAAGACATCATGAACAGAGTAAATCTCTGAAATGGCAATGTTTTGGATATTTGCCAGGAGAACGGACCACCGATGAAGAACCAAAATTTTAGACTGGATTCCAAGGCACAGGAAAAGATCCAGAAGAAGACTACGTGGTAGATGGGTGATGAAGAAGACTGGCCCAAGACAATTCATTGTTAAAGAAACTTGAGGAGACCATCCACCAGTGGATTCATAATGATTGACAGTCATGATGATGATGATGATATACTAGTTCAAAGCAGATTCTCCGGGTCACGTCCGGGTCGGGTCCGGATCCAAAATTTTTGACCCGTTTCCAACTCTGCCTACAGCCGCACTGGCTAAACATTCATGTGGCTAAGCATTTCTGAGAAAACAATACTTTAGTTAACGCAGGAAAAACTCGCTGGCCTTTAATTTCCCGCAAACGTGAAGTAAGTCACGGCACCTATCCGGCCCAGTCTTCTATAGCACAGAACAAACGGAAAAGATGACACCGAATGTTCGGTTGTGATGACCATGTTTTTATTATCCTTTCTTGGGTCTGTAATGTGCCGCAATCCTCTGCCGACTATCAAGTGTTATGCTCTACCAATGGACACTCAATTATGTGCTTTTTTGGGTGCATCCCGAAAAAAGCTGTTCTACAGTATACTCACCACTGAACTCACAGAAACTGCACATCGCTGTTGCATTTCGCTCAACGCTCCTTAACAGCACAATTTATCTTTCGATTGTAAGTTCTACTCACCAGTGAATTCCGATATCAGTGGAGCCGGATGCACTTTATCCGCCTTCCATAAACTTTAGAATCTAAGTGGCGCATTATATACTGTTATAAATGATATCCGACGTTGAACTCTTCATTACTGTAAAACGTTTTATTACTTTCCTAATGGCATACTTGTTTTGTCACTCCGTCACATCCCGTATTTTGCCTGTGGCAGTGTCACAGTTTTTGTGCTTATACCCTCAGTATACAAATAATTAGAGCCAGGGAAGACGGGCATTTGACATGGACATCCCCCGCCCAGAGAGGAAGAAATCCAAACCGAAAGCAGGCGATAAATAGGTAGACAGCAGGGCTCCCAAGAGTGTATTGCAATCAACAAATATGGTTAAATATGGTGACCTGAGTGACTTTGATCGTGGACGCACCGCACTGCTGGCGCAAGACAGATGGGTCATTCTATCGCCCAAGTGGTAAGAATTGCACAGATTGGCGATATAAGCGAGAAAGCCTAGGACGTAACGTAACGACCAAGACAGGTTTCCTCGTAAGAAGAGCCTTGCTTCTTTGAGCTGCGATTTCCAGGAAAATGAGGACTTTATACAGAATGATACGACCAAACTCTACCACGTAGCTACCTGAGTTAATTTAACAGGAACCTGAGAGGATGGATGGTCAATTCACAGCACTGCTTATCATTTGAACCATAATTTCGCAACAGTGCATTGATTCCGGGCGTAGGTTTTGAGAGGAGGCATGAACTCTGGTGGGCGTGGAACAGGAG
Organism: Macrothele yani; assembly: GCA_039090855.1. Taxonomy (NCBI): domain Eukaryota; kingdom Metazoa; phylum Arthropoda; class Arachnida; order Araneae; family Macrothelidae; genus Macrothele; species Macrothele yani. Next base: position 32,246,704 of record CM077018.1, on the reverse strand, counting down.
CACCCAGGATGGAAGACCATTTGATCCGGCAACATTTCCCCCGTTTCTTGTGCAGATATTAACTCTACCATCAGAAGAGCGGTAAATATGGTTTTAAGTCGTTCCTTCACAAGACAGACCACATCTGGATGACTGCCGGACACATGACGTCATAAATGGCGCCAGTATCTTTGCGTGTTATTAACGAATTATAATCAGCGCCAGCATCAGGAGCAGTTCCATGCTCCAATGAACTGGTGAACCAATTGGCGTCGGGTGATTTTCAGCAATGACTCGCATTTGTTTGGGGTACGATGATCGTCAGGTAAGAAAAAGGTAAAATTCAAGAATAATTCTCACGTAACATAAAGCGCGAACAGCAGGAACAATTGAGGTTTGAGATTTCTCAAAGATATACACTGCTGGCCACCCAAAATGCAACAACAAGAAGGGCACGAGATGGCACTTCCAGATTTACTGGACACATAACAACAGATACAAAGATGAAACTATTGAGCTTACAGATCCGTGCGACTTACGGAACACGCAGACATCAATAGTTCGTGTGGCTCCCATGGCTGGCAATAACAGCCGCTACACGCCGCGTCATCGAACGAAAGAGGCTTTGGATGTGGGCTTGGGGTATGTCGGTCCAGGCTGCTTCCACACGTTGCCACAGTTCATCAGGCGTAGCCGCGGGTTCTGCTTGCCGGGCCACTCTGTTGCCGATCAGCGAACAGACGTGTTCGATGGGCGACATATCGGGAGAACAGGCAGACCACGGCAGCAGTGACACCTGTTGGGCCGTGAAGAATTGTTGCACGTTGCGGGCCACGTGCGGGCGCACATTGTTCTGTTGAAACGTGGCAGCTGGCAGGTCGTGCAGGTAAGAGAGGACTACAGGCTTCAAAACGTCGGAGATGTAGCGGTGGCTGTTGAGTGTACCGGCGATGTGCTCCATAGGGGTGCGGGTGTCATATCCGATTGCGCCCCAAACCATAACGCCAGGCGACGGACCGGTATGGCGATGCATAATGCAGGAGTCATACAGTCTCTCGCCGCGGTGCCGCCACACGCGGATTCGACCATCGTGGTGTTGCAGGCAGAAGCGGGATTCTTCGGAAAAGACAATGGCGTGCCATTCCGTAGTGCAGGTGTGGCGTTCAACGGACCACTGCCGCCGCACTCGCCGGTGGTATAACGTCAATGGTAATCGGAGCAATGGGTGCCGTGCGACAAGTCTCCGCTCCTGCAGACGACTTCGTACGGTACGTGCTGACACAGGTCGTTGCCCAACGCACCCTAATTCCTGCGCTATCGTTCGTGATGTGGCGGTGGGAGCCGTAAATGCCCGCCGCACAGCATGCCGGTCGTCTCGTTCGGTGGTGTGCCGCTGCTGCGGTAGTCGCTCACGTCGGTCCGTCCGTCCCTCCTGCCCCCACCGAATCCATTCTCGCCTCACTGTGGCTAGATGTCGTCCCACACGGGCGTCGATGTCTCGGTACGATAAAACGCTGTCGCGATAAGCCACGATTCGTCCTCTGTCGAACTCCGAAACGTGCTGGAATGACTGCCGTATTCTGCGACGAGGCATCAAGAAGCTTCCTATGTACAGATCCGGCAGCACAACACACTTTCACTACTTACACCCCGCCTTCTGTGCACCCTTCTTACAGTGCTTCTCGGTGGCGCACATGATTTGCATATGCCCTGCAATGCTAATCGTTTGCATGTCCTCTCGCGGGTGACGCTTGCTGCGAAATGCAGGCCAATCCGATGCTTCCTTCTTGGTGTTGTATTTTGGGTGTCCAGCAGTGTAGTTTGGAATTTACTGGCTTCATGGTTTTTGCAATTTGTAGAAATTTGGGTGTATTTTTTTCAATTATATTTTACACTGTCAAATTTTGAATAGTTACACGCTAAGGGGGTTATTAACCCTCAATCACCTTAAACGTTCGTTATACGGAGTAGAACATCTATTGAAAGTAAAGATGCCAAAAATGAAAAATAAGCCTGTATTGGAGCGCTACAGATGAAACTGAAACAAGTTAGTAAAATCATGCAATGCAATTATTATGATACGCTTTCTAACATACCAGAAATCATAGGAAAACTCCTTGGTTTTGAGGGGACTAAGCTATGGTGCAATGTTTGAGGTTCACATATATCAAAATTAAATCTGTTGTGCCCTTGTTACCTATTTCTATTATCAAGAGCTACCACACATTAGCCGTCATATAATTAAAAATCCCATTTAAATCGCTGAATTTTCACGGAAATTATCGTGCAAATATAATAGCTGACGAGTCTCACGCATATGCACTGCCCGCAATTGCTGACAAAAATTCTTTTTGGCGGAACTGCTTCCAAAGTCGTTACGGAACAAGGTATTGTATTTCGTTGCAATCGAAACATTTGTACGCAAGTTATTACTTAAGTTATGAGGATAATGGCTGTGGAATAAATCTCGCTCCTGTGCCCTGACCTTTGACCCCATTTTGATGATATTCAACAGAACCGGTTCAGTATACTCCCGGAACAACATGACAAAGTTTTGTCGCAATTGAAGCATTTTTACATAAGTTATGACGCATAAAGGAGATTGAATAGATCCCGCTCCTCTGTCCTGACCTTTGACCCTATTTCACCCATTTTCAATAGGGTTCGTCCCCAGATTGTCCCCTACCACATACTAAAATTTCATCGAAATCCAACCATTTTTACGCGAGTTATCGTGCGGACAGACAGACTAGACTGACAGACGGACAAAGCTGGAGCATATACGCTCCTTCAACATACGGTTGGAAAGCGTAAAATAAAACGGGTACACTAAAAATGGAAAATGAATATCATTCTATGCATTATGCGTAACATTTGAGGTGCATTTTGCTAATTTAGAGCCACCAATTCCATGGAAGAAGCAGATCAGGATCCATTAAGAAAGCCCACCATCGGTGACTCATCCGAACATTGCCCATCTCGGACGACTGTTTCAAAACCAATGCTTTAGAACACTCGCCCAAGTGACTGTAAGAAATCAGTGAACGACTAAATTCTTTGCTTCATGAAAAAATGACCCGCAACTTTTATAAGTCTTGATCGACAGAATTTCATGCTAAAGTGCTCAACAATAACATGTCTATTTCTTCATAGGTAACTCGCGGAACATAAAATTAAAATGCATGGAATGCTCCATTATTCGAGGTTGCTAGAACTAAAATCTCGACAACGAACACCTGTTAACATCATTCTAACTGGAAATGTAATACTCTGATAAAAAATTACAATGACGTGTTTTTATTAAAAGGAAGTAAACTATAATATTTCTTTTGAGAAAAGAAAAAGGTTAATTTCTGGACTGAAAGCTCAAAGACAAAAAAAATTTAAGTATGTAATTTCATGGGAAATGGTAAAAAACTTTAATCTGTGAAATGCATTTTAAAGTTTTTTACCGTCAAACTGACCTCCCAAGTACGACGACGTGAACACTGCTGCGGTAGGCTTAACACAACGCCAAGGCGCCACATGAAGCTTTGCTTTGCAGAAACGATTATCTCGTTCCGGCGACCATTTTCCTGGTGGAAGAAAACAACAGGAAATGGGGAACGTTCTTGCCAGGAAAGAGTTCCATTTTATAGTGCTACGCTACAGAAAATAGCTCATCGTTTCTGTCTCGGTTATTTACATTACAGTCATAATTTGTTGGCTTTTTCGCGTATGATTCCGTAATGCGCAATGTATGATCTCACTCCTTCGAGGTTTTTTTTCTTGTAATCCCGCTTGAATGAACTGCGAACGACACTGTTAATAAGAGCAAACTTTCAATTTCTTATACATGTAACTTCCGTTGCAGAGATAATGCGACATGTACTTTAACGCTTTTCTAGAAGAAAGAAAGCTTTCTATTTCGAATCAGAGGATGATATGCGTAAAGACGAAGCAATTGTCACCACGTGTTTTGAAAACTTGCGACGCCGCCCCGGTGGCGCAGTGGTCTAAGGCGTTGGCCTCTGATCATTCGTCCAAACGGGGTCCGGGTTCGAATCCCGGTGAGGCATGGATGTTGTGTTTGTCTTACGGCACTGGCTCTCTCCCTTCCCTGGAACCAGTGACCCTAAATTAGGGACGGGCTACTGCTTATAGCCCATTGAGTTGCTCATGGTGGTCGTTAAACCTCCAATCAAAAAAAAAAAAAAAAAACTTGCGACAGAAATGAACTATTTTCTGTAGCGTAGCACTACAAATTGGAATGCTTTGCAACAAGAACGTTCACCGCTTCTCTTGTACCCTCCCGCCAGCAAGATGGCCACCGGAACAAGACATTCTTTTCAGCCGAGATAAGCTTCACGCGGTCGCCGAGGAATTGTGTTAGGCCTGCCGCAGTGGTGTTCATGTCGTCGTACTTGGATGTTAGTTTAACTGTAAAAAACTTTAAAACGCAGTTCACAGATGAATTTTTTCATCATTTGCAATGAAATTACATACTTTAAAATTTGTACGTCTCACTTTTTCGAAATCGTTCAACTTTTCCGACGAAGTAACTTAGGACGCTAAACTACACATTTACCCAAGTTTAAATGTACAAGAACATGGACGAAACACGTCATCGCACTATAGCCGAGTGCAGATGTATTCTGTCAATATAGTAGCTCAAATTTCAATTTTATGCAGCCCCTTGACAAACCTAGCTGCGTTTCCTCTGTTACTTTTACAAACGTAATTTGCAGACAGGCCCCTTAGTAGTGCCAGAGTCGACGGTCGTTAGCGAAGAAAGCTGCCCGTAAATTACAGCGCGATAGTTCGCCGCATCTCCCGGCGGATTTCAGAGTTGCTTGTATTAGGACACTACTGTCAAATCATTTGCTTTCAGTATTGAGGGAATGCAAAGAGCCTTCCCATCTCACGATCACTTCCAGCGTCAACTAGTTCTTAAAAAAGGAGTGCCTTTGTTTTCTATATGAAATCGATTTTGAAGATAAAATACTGCAAACAATATGTTCACGAGTCTACTGGTTGACCATGATTTCTTGAAGGAGACTTAAAATTAAAGGAATAATATTAAGAAATGCCAACAAAACACAGTTTTCCTAATGCATCAAGCGCCTTCTCAAATTCACGATTAAGCGCAATTGCAACACGGTAAAACTAGCATTGCTAGTAAAGCAGAGCGCTGTTGACATTGCTGATTTAAACTGTACAAGGGTTGCGCAAAACACAACGGAAATAATAATGCACCAAACCAGGATTTAACGCCACTGAATCAATACTTCCAAAACTGAGATAAGTTCTTCGTAAATTCACAACGGAGATACCGTATAAAGACTTGCATTAACAAAGTTGTTCCTGAACATACTTTCAAACGCTTTATTGTCATTTCGTAAATCGTTAAGTAAAACCTGGTTCGTTTTCGTTCTTCGATAGTTTTCCATGAATACATTACAAATAGTCTCACTTCACCTTACCTGCTGATCATGTATAACTACATGATAACCCGTCTGTGTCAGATCGAGATTTCTCTTAGCGATGCCATTTCCGAGCAACAAATCATTGCCTTTCCACATTGCACAAATTTCATAGTGAAGAACTGATCCGCCTTACTCGCGCCGTTTGTATACATTCCGCGCCGATCGATGACGTCAGTTCTACGTGATGTGAGACGCGCTGACCTATAAGGATGGTCAGAATGATTTGTCCTAGGAGCACACCAAGAAAATTTTGCTATGTACCATATTCTTAATGTCTGATCAAAAAGTTTCGAGACTAGGCCGATGTATAACAAAGTACTTACGCTACTTAAGTCTGGCCATGATCTCCTCCAAAGTAGTTTCCTTGGGCAGCGTTACACCGCTACCAGCGTTTTTGCCACTGTTGGAACGCTCCCTGGAAGTCCTGTTCACGAATAAGCTTCCGCTATTTCTTTGGAAACAAAAAGAAGTCGCAGGGGGCCAAATCCGGCGAGTAAGGCGGGTGAAAAAGGGTAGTCATGATGTTGCGGCTGCAAAACTGGCGTGTTGCTAACTCTCTGTGAGCTGTTGCATTGTCGTGATGGAGTAGGAAATCTACCCTGCGCCACATTTCAGGTCATTTGCGGCGAATGTCCTCCGTAAGATGTTGCAGAAGATCTCAGTGAAAAAGAGCGGTGATGTTCTGGCCCTGGGGGACGAATTCGTGGTGCACAACCGCACGAATAGCGAAGAACACGATGAACATGCTTTTGGTTGTGCTCCGGACCTGTCGGGCCTTCTTCGGTCGTGGAGATGCCGGACTCTTCCACTGCGACGACAGTTGTTTGGTCACCGGGTCTTAACCGTAGACCCAAGTATCGTCGCCAGTGATGACCCGCGACTGGAACGTTAGATAATTCATCACCTGTTGACGAAGATATTGACAGAGTTCGACACGGAGCACCTTCTGTTCGGGTTTCAGAATCTTTGGCACAAACTTTGCAGCTATACGGTGCATGTTCAAAACCGACGTCAGAATTTCTTGCACTGTTCCGTATGATACATTGACGATGGTAGCTATGTCTTAAATGGTTCTCCGACGATTCTCATGCACCAATTCCTTAATTTTGTCCTCATTTTCGGGAATTTTTCTCGTGGATGGTCGCCCTGATCACACGTAATTCTTCCAGTGCCGTTCTGCCGCTCTTGAAGCGCGAGCGCCACTCAAAACACCTCGCCCGACTCATTGATTCATTGCCATAAGCCTGCCGCAAAACTTCATGCTTCTCCGTTCTTGATTTGCCGAGTTTGGTGCAGAATTTGATGTCCGCTCGCTGCTCTAGTTTGTAGTCCATACCGAAATCGCAGCTGTGTTCTGCACGTGGTCACCAAATATCGCGTAGCACAGCTCTCGGTGTTCATAGAACGACGCCACTTGGCACAATGTCTCAGGAAGGTCAATAACCGCAACTGCTGCTAGCGCATCCGCGTACTGCTATCTGCTGGCGCGGCACGTACCTGGTCTTGGAACGTTTTGATCGTACTACGTATTTTAAGCAGTTCTTATTTTGAAATGCTTGAAATTTACCATTGCCTAGAACCTGCATTTTTCTGCAATCACTTGCGCTATAAATGTATGTAATTGGTGCAATATATCTGTGCGAAGTAGGCCATCTTGACCATCTGTATGCCGGTATATAATGGACGTACGCGCCGAAACTGTACAATATTATATTAGTTCTAAAAAAATCTCGAACTGTGCATGCTGAACTGGAATAGAGCATCTATATCACTGGAGAAAAAAATATTTTCCCCAAAGATCCTTGATCGGGCTAATCAAACGACACGTTCCTAGAAACGATAAATACACTGCTGCCCACCCAAAATGCAACACCAAGAAGGAAGCATCCGATTTGCCTGAAATTCTCGGCATGCGGCGCACGCGAACGGACATGCAACCGATTAGCATTGCAAGGCATATGCAAATCATGTGCGCCCGGCACACCACCGAAAAGCACTATAAGAAGGGTGCACAGAAGGAGGGGTTTAAATAGTGGAAGTGTGTTGTGCTGCCGGACCTGTGCGTAGGAAGCTTCCTGATGACTCGTTGCAGAATACGGTAGTCATTCAAGCACATTTCGGAGTTCGACAGAAGACGAATAGTGGCTTATCGCGACAGCAGTTTATCGTACCGAGACATCGACGCCCGTGTGGGACGACATCCAGCCACAGTGAGGCGAGTATGGATTCGGTGTGTGCAGGAGGGACGGACGGACCGACGTGAGAGATTGCCGCAGTCGCGGCACACCACCAAAAGAGAGTACCGGCATGCTGTGCGGCGGGCATTGACGGCTGGCACAGCCATATCACGAACGTTAGCGCAGGAATTAGGTTGTGTTGCGAAACAACATGTGTCAGCACGTACCGTTCGACGTAGTCTGCAGGAGCGGGGACTTGTCGCACGGCGCCCATTGCTCCGATTACCATCGACCTTACACTACCGGCGAGTGCGGCGGCAGTAGGCCGTTGAACGCCGCACCTGGACTACGGAATGGCACGACATTGTTTTCTCCGACGAATCCTGCTTCGGCCTGCAACACCACGATGGTCGGATCCGCGTGTGGCGGCTCCGCGGCGAGAGACTGTATGACGCCTGCATTATGCATCGGCATACCGGTCCGTCGCCTGGCGTTTTGGTTTGGGACGTAATTGGATATGGCACCCGCACCCCCTGGTACGCATCGCCGGTACACTCAACAGCAACCGCTACGTCTCCGACGTTTTGGAGCCTGTAGTCCTCCCTTACCTGCAGGGCCTGCCAGCGGCCACGTTTCAACAGACAATGCGCGCCCGCACGTGGCCCGCAACGTGCAACAATTCTTCACGGCCCACCAGGTGTCACTGTTGCCGTGGCCCGCCTGTTCTCCCCATATGTTGCCCATCGAACACGTCTGTTCGCTGATCGGCAACAGAGTGGCCCAGCAAGCACCACCTGCGGCTACGCCTGATGAACTGTGGCAACGTGTAGAAGCAGCCTGGACCGACATACCCCAAGCCCACATCCAAAGCCTCTTTCGTTCAGTGTCGCTGCGTGTAGCGGCCGTTTTTGCCAGCCATGGGAGCCAAGCGAACTATTGATGTCTGCGTGTTCCGCAAGTCGCACGGGTCTGTAAGCTGAATCGTTTCATCTTTGTATCTGTTGTTATGTGTCCAGTAAATCTGGCTTTGCTATCTCGTGTCCTTCTTGGTGTTGCATTTTGGGTGGCCAGCAGTGTAGATCGCTGAAGCCCGATTCAACACGAATGGCATCTGGGATCACTATATCATCAACCGAAGATGCTTCCCAGAATCTCAGTGTTCTCCGGCAAAATTGGTATTGTGCAATAAATATGATTTTCCATCAGGAGTAATTTTAAAAGCTTCTCTGGTTGGTATTATCTTGTATTGGACCGAATTAAAGACATTGTTTTCTGATTCTTCTTGAGTGATATGTTCGTGGAGTGCACGGACGGATATGACACTAATGATACGACGATTAATAAGATTCCAGCATTGTAGGAATATGATAATTTTCTGAAATTACGGGTTTGACAACCGCAGTAAGCTTCGGGAGCTATATGCAGTCACCTGTCCTAACTTAGGGCAAAGACACCTTCAGCGACATAAGATAAGTACCGGACCCATTCTTCATTATGGACCAGCTTCGACGATTATCCAGACCCGTGAGAAATTTGCTACTCTATAAGCTGCGCGGCTGATATAATTCCATATTTTCTTAATTCTTAACAGTACATTGGTGTATTCTTTTTCAGCCGATTGCTTGATCGTAGGTTTCTTTTCCTTGGAAAGCCAGGTTATCGGGTTCGAAAATCACTTATATTTTTCTGTATGATACTTGAAAGTACTGGTGTTTCAGACATTACTGGGGATGACTTGATTGACCACCTTATTCCCCACATGGCCTAATAAGGTGCAAGTTTCTTGCTATTGATTTAATTTGGGCCCTTGATCGAATCTCTGGAAAGGCAGTGACCATAGGTTTCGGCCCCAAATAAGGGCCGGGAAACTTTCAATGTTAGATACGTTGAGGAATTTTGTTCATTTACAATGAACGAGTAAAAAGTTTCAAGAATTGTATTAGGCATCTGCAACATTGGAGACCAAATGACTTTTTTTATTATTTATAATGCTGTGCTGAATTTGGAAAGATACATAAAATTTCTGAGTTAGCTATGAATGTCAAGATAATTTTATCGGGTATATATATTATGTGCGCCTTACGGGTGAAAGGTACAGTATGAGTAACAGTGAGAGAATAAAAACTAATGACTACAATCTACATTTTACCAGAACCTCGATTGTTAAAAAATCCTAAAGTAACAGAAAACACCGAAATGCATTGGGCTTTTTTCAAATTCAAGCCGTCTATCATAGTAGACTCCAGGGCTATTCACGAAATATACTTATTAAAAGGTTCGATCATTCAAACAGCCCCATACATCAGACCTACGTTAGTTAGTTTTTGATGCTATGTAACTTTCCCGACAGCAGTAAAGTAAAGGCCATGCATAAAATGTCGACGTGACGAGAATGGATAGCGAAAGCAGTCAAAACCTTTGTTGAAATCTGATTTCTGAATGCTGTCCTATAAATGATGCAACAATACGTTATTTGATAAAAATTGTGGGTTGTACGCCACTTACAATAATACGATATAGCACACTAATGTGTTTTTTTATTCCGTTAATAGGCGTAAAATTACAAAAGTTTCGCAAGCTTTCACTGCCAACGGACAACTTCTTCGGGCTTCTGAACATAAACACTTAACAGAAACAAAGAATAAATGCAAATGTAAAATTTAGAAACATTATAGCATAGCATAAGACTCGTATTACGCCTCGTGCTCATCGATTGATCAGCGAGCTCTTAATGTTTAATACCTTGTGTCAGATAGGGAAATTTCAGTAGTTATGTCTGTGTTACATACATCACTGCCTGATATAAACTCGATTGATTCTCTGACTGCTGTTGACCTAGGACCGCCCTAGGGCGCAAGTCTTCTTATATCCTTCCAGATCGGTTGAGCATCCTTAAAATTCACGTCTAGTGCTAACGCGGTAGTCAGTTTTCTATTTTTTATATCCCGTTTGTGCTCTGCCTCTCTGATGTGGAAAGACCTCTTTGTCATTCCGATATACCACCTTGTTTATGCCGGTGTATACGGCATCCCATTAATATACCCTGACGCATCCACAAGGTGGTATATCGGAATGACAAAGCGGTCTTTCCACATCAGAGAGGCAGAGCACAAACGGGATATAAAAAATAGAAAACTGACTACCGCGTTAGCACGAGACGTGAATTTTAAGGATGCTCAACCGATCTGGAAGGATATAAGGAGACTTGCGCCCTACAGCGGTCCTAGGTCAACAGCAGTCAGAGAATCAATCGAGATTATATCAGGCACTGATGTATGTAACACAGACATAACTACTGAAATTTCCCCTATCTGGCACAAGGTATTAAACATTAAGAGCTCGCTGGTCAATCGATGAGCACGAGGCGTAATACGAGTCTCATGCTATGCTATAATGATTCTAAATTTTACATTTGCATTTATTCTTTGTCTGTTTCTGTTAAGTGTTTATATTCAGAAGCCTGAATAAGCTGTCCGTTGGCAGTGAAAGCTTGCGAAACTTTTGTAATTTTACGCCTATTAACGGAATAAAAAAACACATTAGTGTGTTATATCGTAATACGTTATTTCATCACGTTTCACATAAACCTGACAATAACTCATAGCAAACTTCGTTAATTATGGTAACCTGATTCTAAATGTAATAAAAACCACTAGAAAAATGCGTTGTGATGCTATACATCTTTCCCGACAACAGTAAAATGTGATCCGTAGCAAAATTTGGCTTCGCCACCCCGGTGGCGCCGTGGTCTAAACGATGGCTTATGACCATTCGTCCAAGATGGGTCCGAGTTTAAATCCCGGTGAGGCATGGATGTTGTGTTTGTCTTACGGCACTGGCGCGCTTCTTTCCCTGGAACCAGTGGCCCCGAAATTAGGGATGGGCGATTGCTTCAACCCATTGAGTTGCTCACGGTGGCAGTTAAAACTTTCAATAAAAAAAAAAAAAAAACATTTGGTTTCCTCACCTCCAAGGGGAAGTTAAAATTACTTACAACACTATGGGTTGTAAGCTGTAGATATTCTAGACCAAGAGTTACCGATCACCCTCAGTAACACACTTGCGATTCAGCTTTTGTTTCAATCTTGAGGTCAGATGTTAGCTGGAGCATGCGCAGACGGACTTTCGTACCTACGTCGCATTTCATCGGTGTTAGTGTCGTTTCTCTCTTTCGTCTAAATCTGAGTAGCATGTAATAATAATAATAATTATTTTTTTAAACTAAACAGCCAAAATATTTACTATTATGGTCGTCATACAGTAGTCTAGTAACTATTTATTTTTGTGACTCACGTAACTATTTTCATTGGTTCTACGACAATAACATTCATTAATCCTAAGTACCGCACATTGACATTGAGTGGCGCATTAATACCTAAATACCGCTGAATGTCAGGAATTAGTAAAACATATTGTTTGTTTTTTCGATTTAATTATACGCAGTAGGTACTGGACTGTGGCTCTCTGTGGTCGCGAGTGACGCAAATAAATGTATTGCGTTGTACGCGAACTTTCCAATCAGTCGTTTTATTTCACACCCAGAAAGATCTTGGCATGCGAAAAACGCATGGTGTAATTATCTTCAAAGAGTACCATTTTTTTTAAGAAAACAGGTTTGAAAAACAAAAACGAAAAAGGAAGTTAGGCAGTTAGAGGGTGGGCGACATTCGGGAGTATGGAGTTTTATGTGTCTTGGCGTTTTTTTTTTTTTTTTTTTTTTACCGCTTTCATGACGAGTAAGACGATCATGTGTGGTTTTGAGTTTTTTCTCATTAGTCAGTCGAATTCGAATTTTCGCAGTTTGAAATATGTTAAAGTTATAGAGTTCCAGAGATTTCCACAAATTTGCGTGTATGTGTGCTCCACCGTAACCTAAAATCAAAATTCCTTTTAATTTATTGATTTACATTTTGAGACACAAGGGCGGAATCAAGCAGTCTTTAGAGAAAGAAGTTTGATTAGAACATAATATGATATTAATAATTATACTGTAGATTTGAGAAAGTATTTAGGATATTTATTTTACACTGAAAACTTAGATGTCTTCTAGGAGGTTCCTAAAAAATAGTGAAAGCGAGTAGACAGATCTAATGTTACTTTATAACTGTAAATATTTCTTTTTCCATTTTCCGCAGTATTGTTTACACTGTAAAACAATACTGCCGGTTTTTTTCCTAAAAAATATTATATAAGTTATAAATTCGAGAAAGCCTTTCCTGAATCCCCGTATAGCAATGTTGTTGTTTTGAAATCACCCATTCCAGTAGGTTTAGGGTTTAGTTATGAAATAGCTAGAAATGTTTGGCAGTGGGTTCGGGCAATCGATTTGAAAACTTAAATCAAAACATCTAAAGTCATAACATTATGTACGAGCGGGTATGGCGTACTTTCAAAGATCCTGGAAAGTCTGTTCACGTAAGGAAGCAAGCCATGTGGATACAAACCTTTTCGTTATATGATTTGTGATTTCAAAGAGCATTTCCTATATAATGTTGAGATTACCTGAAGTAGCATTTTTTTGTTCAGACTGTTGTACCTATGCTTTTACTTATGCGTACAATCCGATATATAGGGACTTCTAAAATTTCACCTAAATCAAAGCTTTGTATATATTCTCTTGACTCGAGATTGCCTGATGAACGGTATCAAAATCAATGACTTTCAGTCTTTTTCCAGTTATTGTGTTATTTGATATTTACGTACATATTAATTTCGCATTGTTCTACGCAATTTTTGGAGAAATAAGCTATGATGTGTTAACACACACGCTATGTTTAAAAAATTTTTTTATTGGAGGTTTAACGACCACTGTGAGCAACTCAGTGGGCTATAAGCAATCGCCCGTCCCTGATTTAGGGTCACTGGTTCCAGGGATGGGAGAGAGCCAGTGCCGTAAGACAAACACAACATCCATGCCTGACCGGGATTCGAACCCAGACCCCTTACGGACGAACGATCAGAGGCCAGCGCCTTAGACCACTGCGCCACCGGGGCGGCATTTAAAATTCATATTTTTAATAATCGGATTCGCAATGAAGAAGGAAAACTTTTGAGCATATGTAACGTGTTTTATTTATTTTAGAAAATCGGGGAAAAAAAATTACTGACGCATTTTCATTTAAATTGTCGTGTAGCTTTATAACAAAATAAACTTTTCCTGAAGTAGCTTCATTACGATTAGATTCACTGAGTGATTAAAAGAAACATATAGCAAGCCGGAAGTTCACGAGACAAAGTGGACACTATGAAAATACAGCGATACGCCTGCGCAACATTTTGGAGATAGCTGTTTTTCTGAATCAGAAAGGATACATCGTGTGTCGGGAGGGCAAGTTAAGCCGTTACAACCGAGGAGCTCTCCCGACCGTTATTTGACTTAGGCGTTATGTTCCTTCCCTCACGTCTTACATTCTGTCCAGGGGCGTCGGAACTATTTTTTGACAACTGCGTTAAAAAATCAAGATTTCCTTTTTTCGGTTACATCATAAAATTTAATTGCGCTTTTGTGAAACAGGACGTGATGACATCACTTGAACATGCTGCACATAAAACGCTTATATGGATAAACTTTAAATTAATATAAACCTGGAATTTCATGTGGATTTTTGATGTACGACACTTTATTGATATCATAAAGGATGTTAAAATGTATTGATTTCAACACCTCCACATTGGTATGAATTCCACAAGAATCGTAGCGCTTACGTTATACACACATCAAACAACATAAGAATAAAAATATATCTGATTCATTTTTCCCCCTCCTATTTCCTTTCTTAAAGAAAGACTGATCTTATTACACTTCAATGAAATAAGAAACGCTTCAACTCTTTTTAAACAAAATTTAGGCTAACTGTTTTCTAATAATACTTGTACTTCGTGAAACGTTTTCATTCGCAGACTGAACGAACAAAGAGAGCTTAACTCGCGTCTCAGGAATCATACTGGGCAGGCGAGGAAGGTTTAACCCGCATCAAGAATCTCAAGTTCTAGGAGATTAACATTCAAAGTAGAAAACCATATTTTTTTTTCAGAAGGATTTTTGGATTGTGGGAAACGAAAACTCCGCAGTGGTCTGAGCGATGGCTTCTGATCATTCATCCGAGCTGGGTCCGGGTTTGAATCCCGATGAGGCATGGGTGTCGTGGTTGTCTTACTCCACTGATTCTCTCCTTTACCTGGGACTGGTGGCCCTCAATTAGGGATGGGCGACTGCTTATATCCCATTGAGTTGCTCACGGTGGTCATTAAACCCCCAATAAAAAAAAGAAATGAAAACAAGTATTAATCCCATTTTTGACTGCTGACATAATTCAAAAGGAAGAGAAGTTAGGGGGAAATGTGATTTTTTCGCTCCTGCACGCAAATGAGGGCGGGGGCGATTGCCCCTGCGGTTCTAACGCCGCTGACTCTGCCCCACTACTAGTGTGTACTTTGACGTTGTGTGACGAATATCGTCAGTAACACGCAATAGCAGCTTGGCTTTCTGATTTCTTCCTGTCTACGTCCCATACAGCCCAAAACGTTTCCGATGTATCATCAATGTTATAATGTCTCATTTTCGTTACACTTTCAGAGATATCTTACAATTACTTTTCAGCAACATCTATTTTGGAACATAACTCTTTGTACATTACGGTTACGTTAAAAAAGCATTCACCGATTCAACTGTTTTATAGTTTCCATTGTACGTGATTGCTACCTTGATATTACATTCCGGAGATATTTAAGATTTTTGATTTGGCAACAGCGTGGATGCGCATGCGCATTTATGCCATTTCATCGAAGCACTCTCGTAGCCGTACTTATTTCCATGGGCCACTGGGATATTCTTTGGTGACACTGTCGTACTCGAGTTAGCTAGTTAGTTGATTTAACATTTTATCCTTTTTTTGTGATTCAATAACATCTGAAACTAAGTAATTGTTTTTATTATTATAATTTTTAAATTCTAAAAAGCATTTTATAAAATCTAAGTAGATGGCTGTGTTGTTGTATTAGTAAACTATACCAGCATGTCTTTTTTACTTGAAGCTGAGAAGTTTTGTATTTGTAAGGACTCTGATTAGGGCACTGCGATTATTTTCTTTTTTAGATATATATGTTAATCCCAGCGGTGCGGGGATACTTGCAGACGCCACCCGGATTACCGTCCCAACCCATGTTACCCCCGAGGGGTTTTAACTGTATTCCCTAGGCAAGACCGGTTGGCTGGGAGACGCCATCTTGCAAAGAGCTCAGCGCGAGACACCGGAGTGAGAAGACGCATGTAGAGGAACGGAGGTAAGACCACTGAAATACTAGGAGCACATGTTCTGAAGTGCTGCCGGCTAATCAACTACAATATGTGTGGTGATGTCACTTTCGGTAGAACGCTAATTCTATATTAAAGACATTTTTATTGTCACGACTGTTTCGTCCTTTCACGAGTTGTAAATTATGGTGATAGACGAGTTAAAAAGCACTAAGGATACATGTTAAGAAAGGTGTCCGTACCGAATCAGGTAAGGGACCCAAAGTTAGACGGGTCTCTTACAATAATGGTAGGTATTTAGAGAAATGACTAATATGATTTTCTTTCTTTTTTTTCGCTGAAATATAGTCTATTTTACATATATAATAGAAATTCGACACACTCATTTGGGACCGATTTTTAGTTCTTTTTTTATCAATATAAAACGCCGCCACTGTTTCCAATGGACAGCGGACTGCGTTGAACCTGTGAAAACATAAACAACTCGTAATACGACTGTTGTTGCTTTTGAAACAGCTGTCGAGTGTAATATTTTTATTGTGATTTTGCAAAGTTTATTAAAATTATAATGTTCAACGTAGTAAATGTGTAACAGTAATATGATGATGTCACAAATATCTTTCAAATACACTGCCGGACAATTGCTAAGGACGGATGACAATAGCAACGATAGCAACCATAAAATGGAAGGCAGGAAAATGTGAAAATTAGCATAAGTGCGGAATACAGTAAGACGTGTTGTGCGTATGCAAATTTTGGATTGAGGAACTTGTTCGTGACGTCATAGCGCTGATAAGATATATAAAGGATTTGACGCGTATTGACCGTTGTTGTTCAAACTCAAAGTTGAGAGGGAAAGAATCAATTGACGAACTTGCAATTTTCAGTATGTCTTCCCGACATCACCTAGATGATTTTACGCGTGGCCGTATTATTGGCAAGATTGAAGAAGGGCGAAAAATAACAGATGTTGCCAGGGAGTTCGACGTCAGCCACAGTGTTGTTTCAAGGCTTTGGAAATCATTTCAAACAAATGGAGAGTGTAGCAAACGTCACGGGGGAGGTCGTGTTTGCAGTACGACACCTGCAGAAGATCAGTACATAGTGCTATCAACAAAAAGACACCGGCGCAGCACAGCTAGTGAGGCAGCAAAACAGTTTATGGCTGCTACTGGCAAGCGGATCTCCCGAAAAACTGTCGCCAGATGTTTGCATGAAGGAGGACTATACGCCCGCCGTCCTGTTGTGTGCATCCCATTGTCCAGACGTCACCGTACCGCCCGTTTGCAATGGTGCCATCAATATCGCAATTGGACTGATAACGACTGGTTTGCTGTCCTCTTCTCAGATGAGAGTAGATACAGTCTATCGTCTTATTGCCGACGACAACTGATCTGGCGTGATAGTAGTACTGCATATTGTCCAGCAAACATACAGGAAAGGGACCGATATCCGACATGTAGTGTCATGGTACGTGCTGGCATCATGATCAATGGCCGTACGTCCCTCTATGTGCTTCCGACTGGGACTATGACTGGCCAACGATACATTAATGATGTTCTGGTACCTCATGTTCGCATGTTCCGCGGTGCTGTCGGTGATAGATTCATTTTCATGGACGACAACGCAACATGTAATCGAACAGTCGCTGTCCAGGAGTGTCTGGAGAGCGAGGATATTCAACGCCTCGTATGGCCAGCACGTTCTCCAGATCTGAATCCCATTGAAAATGTGTGGGATGCTTTCGGGAGGAGTCTTGCTGGTCGCCAATGCCCTCCAATAAACAAGGACACCCTCATCCGCGCACTGACAGAGGAATGGGAGAAATTACCCCAACAGCTGCTTGATAATGGTGTGCAAAGCATGACACGACGTGTGGAATCTTGCATCGCCCTCCATGGTGACCATATCCCGTATTGACATCTTACGCCGGAACGCCTGCGGACGGTAATCGCATTTTTTTCACGTTTACGTATTCTGCACAAAATGGCCTGTTTGTCCCTTGAACACGTTTCAAAGCCTTCTGGATTTCAGATCACAATAAATTGTATTTCTTGTAATGTCCTGGCATTCTGACATTATTTTATTTCACTTGGCATCCAACCACACTTACTTTTTTATGCGCTATATAGCCGTTTACGATCCGTCCTTAGCAATTGTCCAGCAGTGTATGTAACAGTAATGTAACGAAGTTACAAATATCTTTCAAATACCTAACATGAAGTTGACATGTTGAAGTTACAAAGACTTTTCACTGTAACGCATCGGTTACGTTTCAAAGTTATGTAACTTTTGAGGACATTTTGACGTAACCGTAAGTTTTCTGAAGCATTAATGTTACACTGCGCAACGTATCTAAAAAGTCTTAATGTTTCATAGCTACGTATTTGTAACATATAAGAAATATTCTGTGCTATGTGGGTTTCTTTCCTACATGAGAAGGACATTAAGTAGACAGAGAGACGCAAAATGGGCTGAAATCTGCCCGAACGAAGAAACTCGCTGTATAAAAAGTGGGCCGAACGCGGCTGGGTTGAGTGAGCATGCGCATCAGAAGGCGTTGCTTTCCCATCAGCTTTGTTATTCCAAGAAGTCATACATGGAAATGATTGGCATTAATCCTTTCAGACTGAATATAGATTTTACTGATTACCTGCTTATAACAATAACACCAAAAGGAAAGGGAAGATGTTTGAGTCGCTTGTTTCTACCCAGTGGTATGATGACCATGTCAGAGTGACCAGCCCTTCCGCGTCCTGCCTTGGGTCATGGAGCATAAAATTATGGGCAAGAAAGGGGCGCTCATCACCAGTTGCAGGTTCATGGTAAATACCGCTGAGGTGAGACGAGGAAAGGAACTGTTCTGCTGTAGCTTTCGTAAAACCCGGCCACTACGTCAGCATCTCCGTTTTGGGAGTTCAAAAAGATTCAGGGACCGTTTGGTCAGGTACAACGACCGCATAAAGAGTTCAAAACATTTCATTCAGTACACGAATAAATAAGGCAATTATGCTTATAATGATATACAATAGTAATTTTCATGCACCACCGAAAATAAAAGTTCAGATATTTTACAACAACGTCCATCATCCAGGAGGGCTTACTTGACTTGCAGGGGGTGTGAGTAACCACCAGATTCCTCCTACCTACGGCCCTGGGTCTATGGCAAAGTTGCAGAGTGTCAGCGAATAAAGTAATATTAATTATATTAAAATCTTGGGGAGCACCGCGATGATAAGTGCGATATAATTTTCTTTTATATATGATCATTTTCAACCGTCAGTGAGATGTAACTTATATATATATATATACACTGACGGAAAAAAATCCCAACACCGAGAAGGGGTTGTGTTAGACAAACGACAGTTGGTAGGCGGTGAGAGTACATCTGTAAGATGACGTCTATGCAAATTTCGCGCTCGGAGCATACGTGTGGTGCTAGTAGCGTCCCTCGGAACATGCAAAGCATGTTTGGTGTAAATACGCTCTGTAACGTTCGTGAGCGTTAGTTATCGTTGAGATTCGACGTAGTGTGTTGCTGTTAGTCCAGAATGCCTTTAAGAAGACGAAGAAGCCATTATCAACAGCTCACGGAGTTTCAACGAGGTAGTGTAATAGGGCTACGAGAAGGTGGATTTTCGTTCCGCTATATTGCAGAACGACTTGGCAGGAATGTAGCCACTGTACATGACTGTTGGCAGCGGTGATCAAGGGAAGGTACGCCTCAAGAAGACCGGGTTCCGGCCGGCCACGTGGCACTACTGAGAGGGAAGACCGCCGTGTACGGCGTATAGCCGTGGCGCATCGTACCGCATCTGCAGCAGCAATTCGAGCTGCAGTTGCCACCACAGTGACACAACGAACTGTTACAAATCGGTTACTTGAAGGACAGCTCCGAGCCTGACGCCCTGTAGCGTGCATTCCACTTACTCCAAACCACTGCCGTTTGCGACGTCAGTGGTGTCAAGCTAGAGCTCATTGGAGGACGGAGTGGAGATCTGTTGTGTTTTCTGATGAAAGCCGGTTCTGCCTGGGTGCCAGTGATGGCCGTGTGTTGGTTAGAAGGAGGCCAGGTGAGCGCCTGCAACCAACCTGTCTGCTGCCGAGACACACTGGACCTTCACCTGAAGTTATGGTCTGGGGAGCAATTCCTATGACAGCAGGAACACTCTCGTGGTTATCCCACGCACCCTGACGGCACAGTTGTACGTCTGTCTGGTGATTCAACCTGTTGTGCTGCCATTCATGAACAGCATTCCAGGGGTTTTTTTCGAACAGGATAATGCTCACCCGCATACCACTGTTGTAACCCAACATGCTCTACAGAGTGTCGACATGTTGCCGTGGCCTGCTAGATCACCAGACCTTTCACCAATCGAGCACGTATGGGACATCATTGGACGACAACTCCAGCGTTGCCCCCAACCAGCATTAACCGTCCCTGTATTGACCGACCAAGTGCAACAGGCATTCAACTCCATCCCACAAACTGACATCCAGCTCCTGTACGACACAATGCATGAACGTTTGCGTGCTTGCATTCAACATTCTGGCGGTTACACTGGTTATTAATGTACCAGCATTTCACATTTAAAATGGCTCTTCTCGCGCTTACATTAAACTGTGATCTTGAAACCTTAATCGATTAAATACGTTACCTATACAAATGTATTGCCGCCATTTCATTCCTCTACAACAATTTTTCGTGGTGATGGGATTTTTTTCCGTCAGTGTATATATACACACACACGGTAGAGTCACATTATTGTGACCACCAGCCAATATCCAGAGGAACAGCCGTGTGCAGCGCGGACTGCAGCTAGACGGACTGGGAGCGGCACAATAGGGTGCTGGAAGTTGTTCACAGGTATGTGGAGCCATGCTGACTGCCGTGCATCTGACAGCTGCTGGAGAGTGCGTGGTGGAGGATCCACAGAGCGAACAACACGATAAAGGTGGTTCCACAGACGCTCAATTGGATTTAAGGCTGGGGAATTATGTGACCAGGGAAGTACTTTGAAGCATTCATCGTGCTCTTCGAACCACTCTCGAACATTTCCAGCTGTCTGACAAATCGCATTTTCGTGGTGGAAGATCCCATCCGACCCAGGGAAGTCAATCTGCATGTTTGTGTGTACATGGTCTGCAAGGTAGGATTCGTAACGAATTCAGTTATAGTGCCTGCCACTGGTATGACTAGACCCAAAGAATTCCACGAAAACATTCCCCAGACCATAACGCTGACCCCACTAGCTTGTGTTCTGCCAGCAATGGTTAAAGAGTGTTTGTTCTCCAACGTTTCTCGCCTTATATGCCATCGTCAATCCGTTCGAAGAAGCAGAAAACATGACTCATCGGAGAAGGCAGTCCGTTTCCAATCAGCTGAGATCCAATTGTGATACTGCTGTGCAAATGTAAGCCTTTTCTGCCGATGTACCTTTGTTAGCATATGAGCAGTGGCCCTCCGTCTGCATCGGAGCCCCATACGCAGGAGTATTCGCTGAACTGTCGTTTTAGACACACTTCCGTTAGCCCCCTGGCTCATTCGGCTAGTGAGTTGCTCCACTGTAGTGTGTCGATCCACCCTCACGCACCTTCGAAGCCTACGTTAACCTCTCACATCGATGGCACGTGGTGTTTCGCCGTTTCCACATCGCTTATTTGCAATGGTTTTATTTCTCCAATCACAATACACTTTAATCACAGTAGCACGCGAACAGTTCACAAACTGCGCTGATTCAAAAATACTGCCACCCTTGGCCCGAAAGCCGATAATCATCCCTTTTTGCAAATCTGATAAATCGCTCCTCTTATCCATGACAGCAACGAGTGATATGTTTTCAGAATGCCTACAGCAAACCCTATATTCCCTCCAAGCCAGCTCACGACACGGGCATTCTTTCATTGTCTACGCGCTGTTGACATCAAAAGTAGGAGGTGGTCACAACAATGTAACTCGACTGTAAATATACAATCATCATCGAGATATACCATATATACTGGCGTGCAAAAATTAAGAACGAGACAGTTTTTCGAATGTAATGTCGTGCAGAAGTGCTCCACATCGAATCAAATCATACCATAAGATCCCCAAGATGTAAGAATATGGGACAAGTGAGCAAAACCGTCCGAACAAGGAATCCAAAGGATACAAAGGCACTTTATTGAAAGGGTAGCTTCGAGCACAACTGGACAGAAGACAGAAACGTTCATGTGACAGGCGGCTGCCAAGAAAAATCCAGCCTTTAGTAGGGGATGTTATCACCCCTAACTGCGTTGCAGGATTTACAACTTCTGTCCATGCTAAAGACGAGGTTGTCAAGGAGCTGTTGAGGCATCGCGGCCCATTCCTCTTGTAGCGCCAATCGCAGCTGCGGAATCGTTGCTGGTGGCTGGTGACGTGCTCACAAGCGTCTCCCGAGAAGGTGCCACACGTGTTCGATTGGATTTAGGTTCGGGGACTTTGCGGACCAATCCATATGCTAAATATCTTCACTATCCAACAGCTCTGCGACAGCCACTGTACGATGAGGTGTAGCGTTGTTGTCCATGAAGAGGAACTTGGGACCCACAGCACCTCTAAACAGACGCACGTGAGGCAGGAGAACCTCAGTACAATAGCAGACACCAGTGACTGAACCTCCTTGGAAGATGTGGAGGTCAGTACGGCTACCAAGCATGATACCACCCCAAACGAGAACTCCGCCACCTCCAAACCGGTCCCTTTCGATGATGTTGGAGGTGTGGTTGCGCGTTCCCCGCTCTCTCCAGATGTGTATGCGTCCAGAATCGCTCGTCAGACTAAATCGTCTCTCATCCGTAAAGAGAATTCGACCCCATTGCTGATGTGTCCAGTTCTTGTGTTCCTGGCACCTCAGAAACCACCGTCTCCGATGAGCAGGCGTTAATGTCACACACCGTACTGGTCGTCGTGCAAATAGACCACCTTTGTGCAGCCTCCTGGCGACTGTAAAACGCGATAACGGACGTCCAGTTGAATGTTGCATGTGCCTTGCGAGTTGTCCCGCTGTCTTTCGTCTGTCGCTTCTCGCTTGTAGGACAATATACCGATCGTCCGCCGCCGTGGTTGCTCGTGGACGACCACTGCTAAACTCTCGGACAGCTGTTCCTGTCGTTTGAAATGATATCCAAGCTTGTGAAACGATGCTGTGAGCGATCTTGAACTTCTCGGCCACACTAGTCACACTTCGACCTTCTTCCAACTTCCCAATGACGCGATATCGGGAAAAGTCATCCAGATGTCGTCTACTGGATTGCCTGTTGGCCATATCACACGGTGGCAGCAACTCGACGTCGTTCAAACCGATGTACACCGTGCAATAGCTTTCACCGAATTGCTGAGCGTACACCGCCCGTGTGCTTTATACCCTTCCGATCCCCCCCCCCCCGTCATGCTGCATATATGTGCATGCCCTACCGTACCGGACCCTAGTCTATTTCCTGAGTGGTCTTTCGGTACGTTCTGCCTGCTCGTTCCGCTGTAATGCTAATTTCTCCTCTTCGTCCTTAATTTTTGCACACCAGTGTATATATATGTACGTATATATACACAACCATTTTCAGTCCAATGTTGGATGTAGCTGTACCTAAGTTGCTTCCTCAACAGTCGGTCTTGAGCCAGTCTCGTCTATGTCACTCCCGCATGCTTTCGAATTTTATCCACCCATCTCCCCCATGGTTTTCTTATGAGTACTTGGTATCCAGTCGAATATTTCAGTTTTCATCGGTGATCTGTCCTTCTGGTACTATGTCAAGCCCGTTGCCATTTCATGGATTTGACTTTGATCATGTTGTCTTCCAGTCTTGTCATTTTCCTCATCTTTGAGTTTCTGTTCTCTTCTTTCCTGGTTATACCAATCACCCATCTTTCCTTGCCTCTTTCAGTTATCTACAGAGTTCGCATGTCTTTTTTAGGTAAGGTCCATGCCTCTTCTCAGTACGTAAGAACTGCAAGGATGCAATGTTCAAACACTTTCGTTTTAAGACACAATGATGTATTTCACTTGAAAATTTTACTGTTTCTTCCAAATGCTCTCTAGCTAAGTTTTATACACCGATTAATATTTTCATCAATGCGGCTCTTGCTTGATATCAGGTGCCCAAAGAAAATATAGGTATCTGTTATCTCTAGACTTTCCTCATCAATTGCTAAATCTTTATTTCTTATAAATACCTTGTACATCAATATTGTTTTCTGAAAGTTCATTTTTAATCCGACACTTTTACTCTTGGCAGGTAGGTCTTGGATTATACTCTGCAGTTCTGAAGGGACAGTTTCAAAAATGATTACGTCATCAGCAAAACGAAAGTGAGTTAAACAATCTACTTTAAAATTTAACCCTTTGTCTTCCCAGATCAATGATTGAAAGACATTTTGCAATGTGGCATTAAGGAGTTTTGGAGATTTGATGTCTCCCTGTCTCACTCCATTTCGAATCCTTATTTGTGCTATATCCTCAAATAGCCAAATCTCTGCACTTGAGGTTTTATAGATGTAATTAATATTGTAAATGCACTCATCTTAAATACCACAGGACTTCAAAGATATTATAACTGTTGTTGGTTTCACGAAATCGAAGTCTTTTTCATAACCAATAAGAGCCATACACACAGTTTGTATTCTCTCCTTCTCCCAGTTATTTCTCTCAGTACATGGATATGATCTATAATGCTGTAGTCACTCCTAAATCCAGCTGGTTCCCTCGGTTGAGCCAAGTCTAATGTCCCGTTAAAGCAATGTGAACGGACCTTAGTGAATATTTTGCACTACTGTTTGTGAAAATTTCATCACCATGAAGGACTGCTGTGTTACCTGGAAACTTAGACGATATATACAACAGTTAGTAAATGCAAATCATTAAACCGTCAGTGAAAATGTGTATGCGGTTTTTGAGCAGCGCTTTCGGAACTGTTCGGTCTTGGGTGTAAAGAGCTGGCTCAAACGAGAGTCAGTGAAGAGTCGACATTGAGTCGAAAGGGTGTTTCTTGGGTATCACTAAGTCGCATTAGAAACAAAGGTCGCATGATGAACACCTGATGGACTCTGAACGAAGAATGATTGTTGGGATGAGAGAATCTGGATTTTCGTATCGCGAAATTTCCGCTCGTAAGGGACGAAACGTTAATATAGTAGTGATGTGAACGTGGCGTCATTGGACTGCTCAGGTCCGGACGCACACAATTCCGGGAAATGGACCGCAAAATTGCACACTTCACTGGATGACATACACCTCTATCGCGTGGCAGGGACCGATCGCACAGCGACATCGACACTTTTAGCGCAGCAGTGGAGCACTATCACAGGTCCGGCTTTGTCCTCCAGCACATTTCGACGTCTTCTGCTTAACACAGGACTGGTTGCAAGATGCCCATTGCTCTGCATTCCTCTGAACCTCAACCACAGATACCTCAGATTGCAATAGGATCTCGAACACAGACCCTGGGCAGCTGATTGGCAACATGTCGTGTTTTCGGACGAGTGCACCATGATGGTCGCATACGTGTTCGAAGACATCGTGGGGAACTGCACCTTGAAGCGTGAAGTTTGCAGTGCCATACCGGCCCAAAGCCAAGCATCATAGTTTCGGGCGCCATTATGTTCAATTCGCGATCTCGTCTGATACAAAATGAGGAAACGATCAGCAGCCAGCGATACGTCAGGGGTATTTTAGAGGCAGAGGTGGTACCCTTCCTTCAGGGCCGTACTGGAGCTATATTCCAGCAGGACAATGCTCGGCCATGTCTGGCTCGGAATGTCCAAGACCTTTTCCGTGAACAGCAGATACAGCTTCTTGCCTGGTCTGCACGTTCGCCGGATATGTCGCGAATCGAACATGTCTGGAACTTGGTATCTTAACGACTGGTTCGTCAAGCGCCTCCGCCAGTCATCACAAATTAACTCTGGCCTCGCATAGAAGCAACGTGAAAGGCCCAAGACGATATCGAAAGCTTCTTACATTCAATATCACGCTATGTAGAAATTGTTATTGTTGCTCGAAGTGGCTTCACACGATTCTGTGTTTTGAAGCGAAAAAATCTTGTATAGCTCTACAAATGTAATACGTTGTCTCCTGTAGCAAGGGGATTCCGTGACAAACATTTCATTTGAATCGCGCGATTCTTTCTTGGTGTTGCAATTTTTTACAAACAGTAGTGCAACAGCATATCAGAAAACTAAAATTCCATCCTCCTGGAGCGCAGATCGAATCCGCATCTTCCCAATTTCTATTCGATCATTGCATTCGTAGCATCGCTCGGGACAACGAATTTTCAACTGAAGCAACGCAGTGATAGGGCCGCCCAGGAGGCGCAGTGATCTAAGCGTTGTCTTCTGACATTTCGTCCGGGTTCAAAAACCGATGAATAGTGGAAGTTGTGCTTGTCTTACAGCATTGGCTTTCTCCATTTCCTGGAACAGGTGACACTGAATTAAGGACGGGGAGTGGTGTAGCCCGTTGAACTGCTGAAGATGGCACCCCTCTGAAAGAGTCGTCTCTATCTTCCGTTGCTCTCGAACATTAACCAGCCGTTTTCGTCAATAGGGAGACCACGGACTGCCTCTTTTGTTGCCTATTTGTTTGTTTGGAGGTTTAACGATTTCCGTGAGCAACTAGATGGGCTATAAGTAGTCGCTCGTCCAAAATTTAAGGCCACTGGTCACAGCGAAGGGAGAAAGCTAGTGGCGTTAGACAAACACAACATCCATGCCTCACAGGGATTTGAACGCAGACCCATCTCGGACGCATGGTCACAACCAGCGATTAGACCACTACACTAACTGGGGACTTTGTTGTTTGTGCACCACTCATTATAAACCTCCATCACAGTTATTCTTGTATATCGTAGAAGGTTTACCGTTTCTTATATGGTTGAGCATGCCTCCCGAGCTACCACTGCCATGGCTGTTTCAAAGTAGTTAAAATCACGAGTTTTTCCCATATCGCCGCTATCTACGCTTCGTACACATCTCAGTTCTTTTCATTGAACTGTATGACGCAACGAGGGAGCGTGGATTATCTTCGACTGGCAAAAATCCGAAGTTTTTCACATTCCTAAGCTATAATTTCTTGGTTTCAGTTTGTTGGATCTTTATTGTAAGGAATAGCACGCTAGCACGACAATCATACAGGGGATGCGGGTGTGATGAATACATTATTTTAAGTGTATAAAAACGTTCTGTAATATGTCAGCCATAATTTTATGCTGAATTCAATACAACAAAACATTTTCAGATCTATTAGGAAATGAAATAGTTAAGAAAAGTAAGAAGGAAACCAAGAAGTCGCACCGGTGGCAGAGTGGTAGGAGGCGCTGGCTACCAATCATTCGCGAGATCATTCCGCGCCCGGATCCTGAATAAGAAACATGTCTTGTGGCACAGGCTGTCTTTCTTCTCTGAAACCATTGGCCTCAAATTAGGGATGGCGACTGCTTCTATATCTCAGTGAACTGCTCACGATGATCGTCCCCCTCCCCTGATAGAAAAATTCAGAAGCATGAGGACTGAATGAAAAACTGGCACTATTTTAAAACTATTCATAAGTTTATTTACTACTGGAAAACAATTAATAATAACAAATATATTCTTTTCATCTTATTGATTTTGAAGAAAATTAGTGTACAAACTCCTTTTTGGTCTTTCTTTTTTCAAGTATGCCCCGAGATTTACAAAACTCTACGCCTATACCACTGCTTTATATTTTATGGATTTTCTGAGCTTTTGTTTAATTGACTAAAAATACGGAATATGGCACAGGATTTAAAGCAGTTTTATTTTTTTACTAAAAATACGTAAGAAAATCGAGATTACAATATCAAGTGACAATTCCCAGTGTAAACACACCAGGAGGATGATAGACAGAACTCTTGCCCTTGTGCTGACGTCATGCGCGATTAACAAACAGAAACGCATTGGTTGCCGCGTAGCGTAGGGCAGCCTGACTGAACGTTTACTACAATAGATGCCTCTTGCCGGATAACTTACGGCTAAGAGTTCATGAGAAATTTATTATACATCAATCATGTTTCAAGGTACCTACTTTAAATTTGTTTGTCAACTTAATTTTTCAAATACATTACTGCAGAAAAATAAAAGTTTAATATCGGTAAATTGTAAAGCCCGAAAATTCGTATAAGCTTCGAAAAAAAAATGTTTTTTTAACGTACTGTAATAACAAATAGTAAGGGAGTGATGTTTTAGTTTTTGTTGCCTGATTCCAAGTGATATTTCATTTAAATGTAAATATACGTCGTTAACATTACTTTTAATTAGTCGTGAAACCTTCTTTGCGCAAAGAAACCAAACCGAAACTTGTGGGGATTCGTAACTAATAATTTTGTTCGAACCCTCGCTTTCGGGCACTACACCAGATATTGGACTCAATAGTCTTTCGCATTGATCTATATATTTTTAAACTTTCTCTAGGAGGAACATCATTTTGACTATGTGACGTGCCTGCCCCGCAGGACGCACATTGGGAGAATGGCAGATAGCAATGAGATCACATGTCCGCGTAGCTCAGTTGGAAGAGCGACTTACTCCGGAGTGAGGGGACCCGGTTTCGATGCCCGGCGTGGACAAATCTGTGTTTTCACATTGGCGCCCGAACTTCCAGGATGACCCGGGTGTAACGTTTCTCGTAATGATGTGATGTTCTTTCCACACAGCGAGACAGGAAAGATACGAATCCCTTCCTCAGTGCTTCGAAAAATAAATCAGTGTGATGTTACGTGCCACACACCAAATTGTCTGGGATTTCTCAAATGCACGTTCTTCAGCGGATGACTGCCTACAGCGACACATGGCCCCGGCTGATCCGTGGGACATGCCGCTGGCCCTCTTTCTGCTGGGGTGACGTGCCTTCCCGCAGGACGCACACGAGTTAAAGGCAGATAGCAATGAGAGCACATGTCAGCGTAGCTCAGTTATGACAGCGCTGTACTCCGAAGTGAGGGGACCCGGTTTCCATGCCCGACGTGGACAAAACTGTGTTTTTGCAACTACGTTTAGACAATTGGGCACAGTTTGCGCAGAAAAAAAAAAAAAAAAAAAAAAAAAAGAAGAAATAGTTTGATCAATTTTACCGTAATATTTGATTACCTAAATAATGCCATCATTTGTTCTTGTGAATTTTCTGTCACTTTTTTCTAGCGTATCTAGCGCGTGAGTCGTTACGTAACTTTTACAAACTTTTAACGGGCAGGGATTATAATTTAGAACTTTCCAAGATTTTATGAGACTTTTTCATGCAAATCTCATCTGAAATGAAATTTCTTTCATTTTGTTTTCTGGGTGCATAATTTTTCTTTTAACAAATCATGCGACCTCGAAGTTGTTTGCAGCTCGTCACTCTGGACTGGAAGTTTACAACCCATGTCTTTTCTCATTCCAAATTCTATGGGAAAGGTTTACTCTGAACACCGTGTTCCATGCTTGCAGTAGGTTATTTTTATTTTCCCAACTCAGCAGCTTCTAATTTGCTATCATTATAAAACGTGAAGAGCTGAAGTGGCCACAATCCACTAATTGTCACTATCGCATTGTCAAATAAAGGTTTTCTTAGCTTCTTGCTCTCCTTCGTCTCATTACGAAGTTAGCAATAACCATAGGGCACGTGTTTTGGGGGGATGGAATGTTTTTCGATTGACAACCTTAAATTCTTACGGCTGGCCCGGTGGCGCAGTTGTCTAAGCGGTGACTTCTCACCATTCGTCCACGATAGGTCCGAATTCGAGTCCCAGTGGATCATGGATGTTGTGTTTGTCTTACGGCACTGGCTCTCTCCTTTCCCTGGAGTCAGTGACCCTAAATCAGGGACGTGTGACTACTTATAGCCCACTGAGTTGCGCACTGTGGTTTTTAAACCCCCACTAAAAAAATCTTAGAAGTAACGTCATGACATGAGCTTCTTTACCTTAGAAAAAAATACCCGTGAAAGAGAAGGTGTCGGACTATTTCAATATGTGGTCTGCAAAATAAATACTTCGATATCACTCTGTTAGCTTATGACGGCGTCAAGAGGAATATGAGGATTATGGAACCACATCCAAGTGTACGGGAACACAGATAATCTGTACTGCATGTGACACGTACTTCTTCCGACACCTCCTCGTCCCCAGTAATTTCGTCCAATTTCACATCTTACAGCAAAAGAACACCTTCAAACTGAGTAAAAAAAGGCGTCAAAAAATACGCGCACTACAACACACCGAAGCTATCGCGAGATAGTGAGCGCGGACGTACTGCCATCCCGAGGCCAATCGCCAATCACTATATCGTTCAGAGCGTGCTAGGGTTAGAAGGCTTGCCGGAATAAATAAGATATTCTAACATGGGCCAATCCTAAATCGAACCATTGGCGCCAGAATTATTTTACGACAACGGGTGAAGATATCAAGATATGTATTTTCTTGTCAGATCACGAAACTTAGTGTACCATTTTAAAACAGGACGTGATGTCGTCATCAAAATATCCCACAGATAAAACGGCTATGCTGAGAAAATCTAAATCAATTTAACACTTGAACTTTATACGTATATTATAATTTTCGAAAAAAGGATTTTCCTCATACTGTAAAAGTGTTAAACTGTATGAATTCCGCAAGAACCGTAACTCTTACGCTATACACATCAAACAACATAGTACACTGCCGGACAATTGCTAAGGACGGATGACAATAGCAACGATAGCAACTATCAAATGGAAGGCAGGAAAATGTGGAAATTAGCATCAGTGCGAGATACAGTAAGACGTGTTGTGCGTATGCAAATTTTGGATTGCCGAACTTGTTCGTGACGTCCTAGCGCTGACAAGAGAAATAAAGGATTTGACGCGTATTGACCGTTTTTGTTCAAACGCAAAGTTGAAAGGGAAAGAATCAATTGACGAACTTGCAATTTTCAGTATGTCTTCCAGACATCACCTAGATGATTTTACGCGTGGCCGTATTATTGGCAAGATTGAAGAAGGGCGAAAAATAACAGATGTTGCCAGGGAGTTCGACGTCAGCCACAGTGTTGTTTCAAGGCTTTGGAAATCATTTCAAACAAATGGAGAGCGTAGCAAACGTCACGCGGGAGATCGTGTTCGCAGTACGACACCTGCAGAAGATCGGTACATAGTGCTATCAACAAAAAGACACCGGCGCAGTACAGCTAGTGAGGTAGCAAATCAGTTTATGGCTGCTACTGGCAAGCGGATCTCCCGAAAAACTGTCGCCAGACGTTTGCATGAAGGAGGACTATACGCCCGCCGTCCTGTTGTGTGCATCCCATTGTCCAGACGTCACCGTACCGCCCGTTTGCAATGGTGCCATCAACATCGCAATTGGACTGATAACGACTGGTCTGCTGTCCTCTTCTCAGATGAGAGTAGATACAGTCTATCGTCTGATTGTCGACGACAACTGATCTGGCGTGATAGTGGTACTGCATATTGTCCAGCAAACATACAGGAAAGGGACCGATATCCGACATGTAGTGTCATGGTATGGGCTGGCATCATGATCAATGGCCGAACGTCCCTCTATATGCTTCCAACTGGGACTATGACTGGCCAACGATACATTAATGATGTTCTGCTACCTCATGTTTGTATGTTCCGTGGTGCTGTCGGTGATAGATTCATTTTCATGGACGACAACGCAACATGTCATCGAACAGTCGCTGTCCACGAGTGTCTTGAGAGCGAGGATATTCAACGCCTCGTATGGCCAGCCCGTTCTCCAGATCTGAATCCCATTGAAAATATGTGGGATGCTTTGGGGAGGAGTCTTGCTGGTCGCCAATGCCCTCCAATAAACAAGGACACCCTCATCCGTGCACTGACAGAGGAATGGGATAAATTACCCCAACAGCTGCTTGATAATGTTGTGCAAAGCATGACACGACGTGTGGAATCTTGCATCGCCCTACATGGTGGCCATATCCCGTATTGACATCTTACGCCGGAACGCCGGCGGACGGTAATTGCATTTTTTTCACGTTTACGTATTCTGCACAAAATGGCCTGTTTGTCCCTTGAACACGTTCCAAAGCCTTCTGGATTACAGAGCACAATAAATTGTCTTTCTTGTAATGTCCTGGCATTCTGACATTATTTTATTTCACTTGGCATCCAACCACACTTACTTTTTTATGCGCTATATAGCTGTTTATGATCCGTCCATAGCAATTAACCAGCAGTGTATATCAAGCCATGCGCCCAAGCTTCCATTTTCCTTCGTTCTTTCTTAAAAAAAAGACTGATTTCGTTATTCTTATAAAAATATATTATTCTTAAGAATATATTACCCTGGCAACGATAATTCTACTATTCTTTGCTTTGGAATTCGTAGTTCCTGCTAGAAATAGCTGCAAACTAAGCGTCATGAATTTCGGACGGATTAGAAGAAATGGGAGCTCAATTAATTTTACTTGTCAGGAACAAGATGATGTAAGTAATCAGTACAAATATTTGAATAATGATTTCAAGGAATCATGGTTTTTCCTTATAATTTAAAAGAACATGTTCAATGTTCTACCCAAACGTAACTTAATTTGCATTTGTGTTTTTTGAAATGTATTAATAATGCCCTGATTATTTCTTTTGGATTTCGAGTTGGAGAGTGCATCTTAATTAAAAATCATGCAACATATTGTACAGCATGTTAATCGAATTTACACAAAAGTATATCAGATCTTGAATTTGTTTCACTACAGCTCAATAATGCGGGTGGAAGATTGCTTTTCACTTAAAATATAAAAGCATATGCCACATATTTAGATGTGAAATTACGATTTGGGATAGGAAATCTCGTAGTCTGTTTGTTCCTATGAATTCCTCTGAGTAAGACCTCTACAACTAGAATAAACATCGCTGGAGAAATGGGAGAGCCGGGGTGGAATCTTCTCTGAATCTTGAATTTGTTTGTTAAATTATCTGACACAAGCACTTGATCCAAACAATTATTGTGTAAAAGTTCCACTTCTTTTACAAACCAGGTACCTCATCCATATCTTTTGATTACACGATATAGGCGTTGATTATTCACACATTAGAACTCTTTGGCTTGATCCAACAAAGATATTTCGAATGTTGCTTTCCTCTCATTTATCAATTCCATTGTATCTCGAAACAAAACTAGGTTATTATACATATTTCGGTAAATGTGTACTTTAGCGTCCTAAATTATTATTTCGTCGGAAAAATTTAACTGTGTGGGAAAAGTGCGACGTACAATTTTTTAAGCATGAAAAATAATGGGGAAAATTGCAAAAATATAGTATTTTTAGATAGAAGGAAAAAATTGTTCTGAAGTATTTACCTGCGAGTACGATGGTTAGCAGCAGTTGGTGCGGGAGGGTGAATGGATGCTAACGGCCACGACGTGAAGGTTCCGTGCGTCGGAAGGGTGTAAGAGTTACTAGTGAATGCGCGGAAGAATACAACAAGAGTGGGGTGTATTTTTCGGAGGAGTGTGATGCGCCTTGTAATCGTGTGGAAGTAGAATTATTTCAGAGATGTTTTGTTAATTTTTGAAAAAGAAATGTGAGGAATGTCGTTATTATTAGTTTCACAATGTCTCCGAATGGAAAGAAATGAAGGAATGTAAATGTTTTCAAGTACGACAGAAGTGTTGAGTAAGAAGTTTTGGTTGCGGTTGAATCGCAAGTTTTGATTATGGTTTCCAATATGTACAGGGGTAGTGAATTTCTTCAACCAATTCATTTGTACTTGTGCTGTTATTCCGTAGATCGTAGCTCACATTTTTACATACTGAAACGGATATTTTTGAAAATGCAGGAGTTTCTTCAATTCAAAAATCGTAGTATGGCAGGGATCCCAGGAGCTTGTTGTCGTATTGTGCCGGATAATGAAATTTGGAGCCCTGACGAAATCCGAAATGAAGTATGGAGACTCACGATTTTGGAGAGAGCCACTGACGCTGTTGAAAAAAGCTACTAACAGCACTTACCATGCTGCGTAAAGCGGACCTCTTTCCTTCAGCGTGTTCCAACAAGATGCTTCGAAGACTACGTACTGCTCAACCGATTCCTGTTGTATTCTTCCGCCCGTAACTTGCCCTTCTCAACGAAGCTTCCTTTCAACGGACTACACCTTGACGCCGTCGCCGCTCTGACGTCCTATGACTACCGCACGTACTCTTCGAAACCATCGTACTCGCAGGACAATACTTCTGTAAAATTATTTCCTGCTCACTACAAATACTATATTTTTGCACCTTTCCCCATTATTTTGCATGCTTAAAAAATTGTACGTCGCACTTTTCCCACACAGTTAAATTTTTCCGACGAAACAATGTAGGACGCAAAAGTACACATTTACCCATGTTTTTGTCCTTGACAGCAGACGTTTGCTTTGGAAGAATCAATTCTTTCAATACATTTTTATCCTGTGGGTTACAATACCTGCTAATATCTTATAATTTGTTTTCATCAATGAAATAGAACGAATCATACCGAATAATTTTCTAATTTCTTTATCAATTTTATGAAACAGAGTGAAAAGCAATCTGGAAATTTCGTGTCTTATGAGGGTTCATTGTACATCTGGCCTCAGTAATGGTTAAATTCTTTTCATTTGTTTATTGAACTCCGATGGATTCCATCAAGACCTGGAATCTATTGTTTTTTAATTATAAATGAAACCTCTTGTGATGTTATGGGTAAGTCTATCTCTGTTTTTGTTCTTCCTCAATTATTGGAAAATCAGTATAATAATCAGTATCCATAATTGAAATGAAACTTGGACTTCTTTAAACGAGTGAGTGACAGTGTTACCGTGCTGTACAATTTTCTCATTTTTAAAAACGTGAAAAAACTTTTACTCTCCGTATAAGCAAATGAACACGATGTATTTGACGCAAGAGTACAGAATTCTTACTCTGCTCTTGAAATAGAATACGACATACTTCGCGCTAGAAGACTGTATAAACTCTTTTTTATTAAGATTTTAGTTTTCAAACTAATTACTGAAACTAATTATACTGCCAACTTTTAGTTCTTTTTAAATGTGATCTTTGAATTGTTGTTAGGTGTATTATTTTTATTTATTAATCTGATATTGGAATAAGCTTACAGAATGACTAAATTTCAGCTGGGGACGCAAAATATCATGTAAAAATTGTCATTACATAAATAAAGTGAAACACTGTTTGTCCTTTTCTAGAGCATCAATAAGGAATGACAAACCCTGTGCAATCATCTGGTGCCTGAATAAGAAACCAAATTTTCCGGTTAATTTTGTTCTGAGATCGCTCTCATATTCTGCTGAACAGTAATCTCCATTCTCCGATCTTGACACGGACAAGGAAGAACTTTGCAAGAAACACTGCGAAAACGTGTTTTAAAATATTTTATTTCACCACAACATATGATTTGAATGCTCCTTCCTTGGGTACTTGAACGAAAACTTACCGTATGCCGTTGAAAAAAAAAATGAAAAAAAAATTCTTTGGGTACTTAAGAAAAAGGTTTACCGTATCCCGTTGATTCTTCTTAGACCATATGGATCGTGTTTCTCGTGTCGAAGCTATTACTTCCACGCACCGACATCTGGGTCTTTATATTTGTTGAAATGGACGCACTCATTACATGGCATTTCGTTTCTCATGAGTTAAAAGAATCTCTTCATAGTTCAAAACTCATACCCAAGCAGCTAGCTGGAGTCATAATATGACTTGTTTCTACGCTAATGTTTTACTGCATTCGTGTTTGTCATAAGATGTCTTTGAATGCGTGAGAAAACCTCGATTTGCGGAAAAGGCATACCGGGCTGAGTTGGTCGATGATTGATTGGAAGTGGTCACAATAAAATTCCCTAATACCTAAATTCAAATTTTGTTTTCTGAAGTGTCCTTTCGTTAGAGCTAAACTTTTCCTCCTTTTAGCTTTTTCAAAAAAAATTTTTCGTTTTATATACCTAATAATTCCTAGCTTTGATGTCTTTAGCACCTCTTTTATTAAAAAAATGATTGTGTTTATATTACCACATTGTTCGTCCGCCTGTGGACACCATATTTCTGCAACTATTAGTGCGATTTGAAAAATTCTTTTTCCATTAGAAAGCTTGAAATGTGGAAATAATGATCCTTACACTCTGTTTTTCCCGATGCACAACGTTGACGCTAGAGGGCGTAAATGCAGATGATACCGAATTTAAAATTCATTTTATTCCATATATTTGCTTCTAAATATCCGATTAAATATTTTTTTCTTCCTTTCGATACCTTTTACATCGAAGACCATTTTAGGTACAACATCTTTTTCAAGTAATGCATAGATTTTCTACTAGGCAGCTAACGGTAAATTGAGTTTTTCGATATATCTAGTTCTAAAAGTCCGATTTGAAAATTCTTCCTGCACAGGATACAACTCCTGGCTGGAAATGGTTTTCATACAGATCCAAATTTTGGTAAAGAATGGCGTAAGTGTTTATTACTGCTTTTGATGTATTCGCAGCAAAATTAGAGTTTCTTAAAACTTGACGGAAAAATTCTTCCGTGGACCAATACCACTCACCTCGGAAGACCTTTTGGGAATACTTTCTGTTTAAAATAGAGCACAGCTGTTCCGCCAGGTGACTGCCATGGAGAAATTTCAGGTTCGATCCCAGGCAGTTACGAACGCTCGAACCACCAAATATTCACCGTGCGTGGGACTGGCACGTTAAGCCGTCGGGTTCCGGGTACTGGCCCCCAGTTATAAATAAGGTCTTCTTCCTCCCTCTTTCTACCTCGCATCCGTGTCACTTTCCTATCGGGCTGTCTAGCTCAAATGTCATAGCGTCTTATTCATAAGGGTTGCTTAAGACCTAAGATCAGATACTCCTTTCCTAGAATCCTCTACACATGATCGCATCTGATCTGATTACTGCATGGCTAATATGTCGCCCTGTATCGGCATTTCGTTTGATACAAATAACTAAAGCGATGGAGATGTAATACATCTATCTGGGAGACGAATACGGAAAGAAACGCAAAAATGGTTTCCGATAAGTACCAATATTTACATTTGGAAATAAAATATCGTCTGCCCACGGAAATTGACTGAACATACGAACACCCTTTACTCTACAAAATATGAGAGGAGTAGCCCATCTAAATCTGAAACGGGGGGAATGTTGCAATGGGTAGTGCAGTTCTGAAATATTGCAACGTTTGTCTGAATTCCTGTAATGTGAGGAAGTACTTCTAAAATGCTGCGGGTATTCCTTCAAGATGTTCGCCGACGCGCTTTTTTTATTTTGAGATCGTGACTTTGGGAGCGCCATTATGCGATATAAACACTATGACAGTTATTCTCATTTTCGGCGGATTTATTTATTATTTAGATCACGGGTTATTCATTTTGAGATTAGGTAAATCCTCAGCTGTGTCACTCCTCTTTTTCGGGGACAGATGAGGATATAGCAAAACAGCGTCAGTCTAAAGCGTAAGTAAATGACATGTTTTTAAAAGGAAAAAAACATACGGAGTAGGATCCAAAAGTTTCCGGAATGCGCTTGTACAGTAAAGAAGATCCATCGCATACCCATGGTGTTTACTGGATTCCGTTACGACATTTTCCCTCTCACAGGAAAATCGGTTTCGTTCATCAACGTCATGCGCTTGCTGCAGTACACCCGGGTATTGTAAGCAATTTATGCAGTGTTCCGCGACTGATGAAAACTGGCGTTTTCTGAGCAGAGCGTTATTTTTGCGATCGGTTGGGCCTAGTCCAACAGAAACTTACGAGATACTGAAGGAAGTTTATGGCGAAAACACTCTGTCGCGGTCACGGACATTCGATTGGCATTGGCGCTTCAGAGAAAAAAGACAGGAGTTCGAAGACGATGAACGAAGCTGGCACCCAGTGACAGCTAGCACGGGTGAAAACATTCCGAAGGTTACGGACATCGTACTCGCCAACAGACAACAGATGATCGAGTAAATAGCAGAGGCTGTTGGGATATCGGAGACTGCTTGTCAACGAATACTAGCAGATGATCAAAAGATGCACGCACCGGCTGTCAGCACATCGTCTCACGCATGTTAACTGAAGATCAGTTGGCCATGTGGAAGGAAATGGCTGGCGATCTTGTGACCGCACCAACCAAGCCCCACTATTTCCTAGAGAATCATAAGGGAGAATGAAAAACGGTGCTCCATCTTTGATCAGTAGAATAAGAAAGTATCAGCTACCTGGAGATTGCCATCGTCTCCACGCAAGCAAAAATTCCGCCGCGATTGAATTAAAGGCAAGATCATGCCAGAAGTCTTATTCGACATCCAGGGTATTACTTATCTTGAATTTATCCCTGAATGACGCACTGTAAACAAGCTGCTCAGTCTGGACGTCATGCGACTTCTGCGTGAGTCGACCTACAGTTGAGGCCTCAACTGTAAGTCGACTCACGAAGACGTCGCATGATGTTCGCCCAACAGTTAACGCATCTTCCCTGAGGCCTCAGTCGTGGGCGCTGTTGCACGAAAATACATCGTCACACAGGTCACTTCTCGTTCGTGAGTTTCTGGGCAAAACAAGAACTGTTGTCCATTAACACCCACCGAACTCATCTGGCCTCACCCCTGCAATTTTCACATCATCCCTGAGTTGACACGTCCACTTCAAGGTCGTCTATTTTCGAGCGCAGAAGTGAAACACGCATCTTTGGTTGTATTGAAGGAAACAATGTGTTCAACAAGTTTTCCGACGAACACTACAGCCGCTGGCAGAAATGTGCTGTTGGAAGAGAGTCTTATTTTGAAGGAGGATGTGCTTCAGCTTTGTAACTCTATCTATGGACTTAGGAACATAGTTCGGGAACCTTTTAATCCTACCCCGTATTTAAATCAAAC
Source organism: Macrothele yani (assembly GCA_039090855.1). NCBI lineage: Eukaryota > Metazoa > Arthropoda > Arachnida > Araneae > Macrothelidae > Macrothele > Macrothele yani. Next base: position 32,207,969 of record CM077018.1, on the reverse strand, counting down.
ATAAAGCAAAATACAAATGAACAAACTTTACGAACATCAGAAATAAGAATTGCCTTCTCATTTCTTCCATTCAGTTGTTTTAATTACACTGCTGGCCTCCAAGAAGGACACACGATACAGCAAAAGTAGAATTAATGGACACACATAACAATAGATACAAATATGAAACGATTGAGCTTACAGGCCCGTGTGACTTGCGGAACACGCAGACATCAGTAGTTCGTGTGGCCCGCATGGCTGGCAATAACGGCCGCTACACGCCGCGGCATCGAACGAAAGAGGCTTTGGATGTAGGCTTGGGGTATGTCGGTCCAGGCTGCTTCCACACGTTGCCACAGTTCATCAGGCGTAGCCGCAAGTGGTGCTCGCCGGGTAACTCGGTTGCCGATCAGACGTGTCCGATGGGCGACATATCGGGAGATCAGGCGGGCCACGGCTGCAGTGACACCTGGTGGGCCGTGAAGAATTGTTGCACGATGCGTGCCATGTGCGGGCGCTTTGTCCTGTTGAAACGTGGCCGCTGGCAGGCCCTGCACGTAAGGGAGGACTACAGGCTCCAAAACGTCGGAGATGGTGCGGTGGCTGCTCAGTGTACCGGCGATGTGTACCAAAGAGGCACGGGTGTCATATCCAATTGCACCCCAAACCATAACGCCAGGCGACGGACCGATATGCCGATGCATAATGCAGGTGTCATACAGTCTCTCGCCGCGGTGCCGCCACACGCGGATCCGACCATCGTGGTGTTCCAGGCAGAAGCGGGATTCGTCGGAGAAGACAATGTCGTGCCATTCCGTAGTCAAGGTGCGGCGTTCAACGGCCCACTGCCGCCGCACTCGCCAGTGGTGTAACGTCAATGATAATCGGAGCAATGATCGCTGTGCGACAAGTCCCCGCTCCTGCAGACGACGTCGAACAGTACGTGCTGACACAGGTTTTTGCGCAACACACCCTAATTCCTGCGCTAACGTTCATGATGTGGCGGTGCGAGCCGTCAATGCCCGCCGCACAACATGCCGGTCCTCTCGTCCGGTGGTGTGCCGCGGCTGCGACAATCGCTCACGTCGGTCCGTCCGTCCCTCCTGCACCCACCGTATCCATACTCGCCTCACTGTGGCTGGATGTTGTCCCACACGGGTGCCGATGTCTCGGTACGATAAACCGCTTTCGCGATAAGCCACTATTCGTCCCCTATCGAACTCCGAAACGTGCTGAAATTACTGCCGTATTCTGCGACGAGGCATCAGGAAGCTTCCCATGCACAGGTCCGGCAGCACAACACACTTCCACTACTTACACACCGCCTTCTGTGCACCCTTCTTATAGTGCTTCTCGGTGGCGTGCCGGGCGCACATGATTTGCAAATTCCCTGCAATGCTAATCGTTTGCATGTCCTCTAGCGGGCGACGCATGCTGCGAATTTCAGGCCAATCGGATGCTTCCTTCTTGGTGTTGCATTTTGGGCGGCCAGCAGTGTATATTTATCAATTGAATAAACTGCGTATTAAAGACCATCGAAATCAACGAAGAGTGCTATTGACTAACGGTATTCGCTTTATGAAAGTGTTACATCATTGTCTCCTAAACTCACGCAAATGTAGAAATTGAGTTGCACCGCATATTAAAGAAAATAACAAAAAAAGAAGGTTATTTAAGTTTACGAAAGTCTGTTATTACTTTAATCGCATGCGTTCTTGATCATTGCGTGGTGGAACTATTTACATCGCCTACTAGCACACGGATACATACGATAGTGGATGGAATATGTAATCAAACACTCCTACCCGTAACATTTCGAAAGTTCAGGTTATGTAAAACTTGATTTGCTGCTTCAAAAGATGTCACCGAAAGATGCTACGTTCAAAATTAGTAAGCATAAACGTTTTTTCTATACAAACGGGAAGAATGTGGCGTCGTTATTTGATAGAGAGAAAAAGAACAGCAAATAGATTTTCAGAAAGAAAAAAGTAAGTCATTAAGGAATCAAAAGAAAAAAATAAGACATTACCGATCTCCATAAACATTTGACTTCACCTGCTGATAAACTTGGTACATCATTTTGGCTTCGTTTTATTTCTAGGTACCGACAACCATGCAAGATACTGAACCTGAGACAGCTCCAATAAATTCAATGGAAATAGATACAGAATGGGAACACCGTTACCAAGGATCTAGTTCTAAATAACAAAGTGCGTTTGCAAAAAACGGATTCGGAAAAAAAACCTGGTAGGATTACCCTCAAAATCTTCAGAACACCCTATTAAAACTTATATGTTTTTTTGTTGTTGTTGTTTAGTGTGTATGTTATTAAATTTTCATTTCTGACATGTCATCCTTTAGGACAGTAAGTGATTTGTTTTCCAGTGATATGGACTAATACAGATTTCTTACCTACCAGTTATGTTCTCGGCTGTGGATAATATATCTAGCACGTACACGCGACATACAGCTATTGGTAAACTGCATAGATAAATTATAGTTTCTTTCAGGAGCGGAACCAGGATAGTGCTTTAAGTGTTAAAACCCCTCCAGAGTATTTTTCTTTTATACGCATTATCAGTGCTATTTTGCTATTTATATCTCCATCTTAATTTGATTCAAATGACCCCTTCATTTATCACCCCTAAGACAAAGCAGTAAACGCTTTGTGTTCCTACCCTGTCAGGCTTTCTACCTGTAACCAGATCCTAGATCATGGATGACACAGTTACCCGAAACTTTTTCCACTGCCTATGTAAACCGCTGAGACCATAATTGGAATAAACATGCCCTTGTGAAGCAACCCAGCCAGGGTCTCGGCTGTTATAACCCCAAAGTGTATGCATGACCCATACCTCTAGCCGTTCTAACCCACTAGGGTAGGGTAATATGAACGGATTTTAGGATTTTCTGTTGTCTGCCACTCCTAGCAAAATTCGTCAACCAAAGTCGATGTCTGAGATCATGCTTTCAAGTCCATGACCAGCATGCAACTAAACATACTACAAGGATAATGAAAATAAATTGCACCTGGCATTGGCCATTTAGACCGGAGTTACTTTAGACGGAAGAGAAACAGTTCTTTAATGTATTGCTTTTACATTATAGCGAAGGTTATGTAAAAGTGCTTGCTTTATTTTTGGCTTACTTCCAATCCTGGCTGGTTTCGTGCGATGAAGTAATTACAGATCGACCGATAGATGGCTGCACGTAAGGCCTCACTATTATCTGTTATCTCCGGTGTGTTTGTAGTGCTTGTGCTAAGTTGTTTTGACGTCCTTTTTCTCAGTTTGCAAGTGTTCTTTCGTCGTTAGATGTGTAAATTGAAGGTGTTTTCATAAGTTTGCTAGAGACGTGGACACGTTCATTTCAGAGTGTGAATGGCAGGGATTGCTACCGTAGCCAAGATGTTCCGAGGGTCACCAAATGATTATCCGAGTGGATTTGTCTTACGATTTTGGACAATTAAGTTGTCGAACGATTCACAATTCAAGCTTTTTTCAGATATGTGTTCTCGTACAATTGGGACGTTGTTCCATGCTCTTCATATTGATTTTCGTACCGTCATGACGTGGAGGGTAATCGGCATCCATTTAACCATAAACTGATCATTTTGAATAAAATTTATTTTTTCATTTTTTATTATAAATTAATTTGTTAATTTTTGCTCATTAATTAGCTCAATGAAGATATTTATCTTAAGGATATCAATTAAATATTTAGGGATACTGATTAGGGCAAAAATTGCTTTCCCCCGAAGATATCACTAATGTAACGATACTGCACGCAAATTATTGGAGTGCTGTTCGTATAACTTGTTTTATCGATGTCATAACCTTTCCAGAAAAAAAATTCGGTTTCGTGCCTGTTTTTTTTATATGTATTCAGTTTTTTACAGCCCAAGGAAGGAACAAGCAAGGAACAAGCAACTGACGGTTATAGTTCAGTCAAAGAAAATGAACTTCTGATTTGTTATTATTCCGTTTTTCCATTCTAGAAAACAATTCTTACTTTTGTGCATATAAAAATCTTTGTCGTTGCAGCTTCAAAATTATTTTTTCATAAAAATATTCCGCAGGAGATTTATTCCCTGTACAATTTTAACAGTGCGGATTGATACACGAAAGTACGCAATGCACTCAGATTCGGAATGTCAGCTTTTCTTTCATCAGAAATTAGATCAACAATATATTTCACTATAACCTTATAACATGTGAGCTTCATAACAGCAGCAAAACACCGCCGCATTGACTATCTCATAATAATGAGCATTTAATAATGAGTTATTTGGGATTATTTGTTTTGGGGAAGGAGACAGATTCAGACTAAAAAGCAAACATTGCATTTTTAACGGATGGTCTAACTAGGGTCAAAATAAAAGACTAGCCGGAGGGATTTAATACATGAAATCCCTCTTTGCTAACAGAGGATATTTAGACTATTTCAGGAATTCCATTCACATCTAAGACAGTTTCATTAAATTTTAGAGACTAGTCCGATCATGTGTGTACTATGCACACAATACAAATCAGTTGAAGATGTAAGGTGGTGACGAACGATGGAACAGCCGATTTTTATATAGATTATATCATGCGCTGTTCTTTGCTAACGGAGGAGATTCCAGTTGTGTCAGGAATTCCACTCACATCGAAGAGCGTTTCATGGCAGTTTCTCACATATCGTTCAGATTGGGAATGTAGTACTCGTGCAGTATAAATTACTTGAAATGCCAAGTGGCGACGAACTATAGAACCGGTGATTTCTGATTAACTGATATAATGCACTGGTCTTTGCCAACGGAAGGAAAATAAATCATTTTTGGAGTTTCACCCACATCGAAGACTGATTTATGATATTTTCTCACATATTGGTCTGATTGGTGGTGTAGTCCGCTTGAAGTGTAAATTAGTGGAAGTGTGTGTGTGTGTGTTACGGGATGGACGGCGAACGATAGAAACGCCGATTTTTACGCACCTGATACCATGCGCTAGCTTTGGTAACGGAGGAAATTCAAATCGTTTTAGGAGTTCCACACTCAACTATCAGATTTACGTGTGTGTTGCTTACCTATTAGCAGCATCAGGAGTGTACTGGTAGGCATTCAGTGTAATTAGCAAAGGATGTCTGGTGATAGCCATTCATGGAAGAACCGATTTTTTTATGCTGATTTCGTGTGCTCGCTTTTGCGAAATATTCTGGTTTGTATGTAGTGTTTTTTTCATGTGGGAGGGGGGTACAGTATTCACGATTCGAAAACACTTTAACCAAAAAGGAATGGAGAAACGCTAAAATTACATGTATTGCCTGAGAGTATGAGGAATTGGAGCTTCCTCAAAACCAGTTGGGATAATGGCATGAGCTCTAACAATTGTTTTTCGATATTTTGCACCATCAGATTTAGTTGCAAATTACAACAATTTATATATTTATTTTTTAATTCGGGTTTAGCGACCACCATGAGCAACACACTGAGCTATAAACAGCGCCGAGCATTATTGCGTATATTCCTTTTGTGGCTGGCCCTCGCGTACCCCACAGAAGCAGCTCGCTTCCTTCGCCGCTTCAGGGAGAGGATGGTGATTGCACACTGCCGTAGTTGGCCTCGAACCCGATCTTCGGCTTGGCTTCGCTTCGACCAACGTTCACTCTCAGACTTTTTAATTCCTCTGTAACTTTGCTTTTATTGGGCCAATCAGTAGCTGATTTCCATTAGGCTCCCAGCCTAGAAATTGTTGCTTTATCACGCGGATTTAGGCATTCCGCTGTCTTTACGGCAAACTGGCATTTCCAGCTGCCCCGAGTTGTCACAGTTTCTTACCAAATGCAGGGAGATTAGCTGCTTCATTTTTCCCAATTCATATAGCAGATCCAAGGCATCCAGCCTTTCACATCGGAGAGCGCACAGACAACTAAACTTTCTTCCTTATTTTTACGCTTAGTGCGAAATCTTATTTTTCTGCACGGACTACACAGAGAGCAATTGTTCTCGAAAATGGCCCAAACAATCGACGACTTTACGATTATTCGCTAAACCTTTTGTCCCCCATCTTCATTCATTTCTACTCCAGTGGCCCCTCTTCGAAATGTAACTCCTTCCCTGTTTAGACTGGCCGTCAGCTGCAACCTGATATTTATGACCTAACAGCGCGCTAGGAACTCTAGACCACCCAGCCAGAAGGGATTCTTCGCCTCCTTTCTGTCCTATCGCCATATAAAACTTTCTCTGCTGTTTACACTTTTAAACTCCAATCAAGCCTCGAACATAATTAATCCTTAATTAATTTCATACATCCACCACGCCCATTAATTACTAAATTGATGGCGGGGGTGGGTCGTAACAATATCCATGACTCACGGGAATTCGAAACTGGACTCATCTTGAACGAATGGTCAGAAGCCAGCGCTTAGACCACTTTCCCACCCGTACTGCAGAACAATTTTACACGCTATATAACATTTGCCATTCTAACAAAACATAGGCTGAGTCTATCCCAATAAAATTATTTCTGGTTTCTTAGAAATAGTTTTATTGGGACAGACTCAGCCTATGTATCTGAAACAAAGATAAAATCTTATATATAATAATTTAATCTTTGTTTCAGATAAATGAAGTTCCACAAGCTTACCAAGTCGCATACAATATACAGGGATTGTGCTCAGTTCTACATATTTTTTCCGGGATTATTTTAAAAAGCTGAACTTTTTGGTTATAGGCTGCTCTCTTATGTAATTTTCCGTCATCTGTTCAGTGAGAGAACACTTGATGTTCGTCTCTGCGGTCGTTGAGAGGCGAAAAGGAATGGGGAGATCTCCAGTATCAAGAATTCTTTATTCTTTGGCATCATCTACACAGAACTTATCTGCTTACAATCATATTATTTGTTTTTCGAACAGTGTTTTTTCCGTTTTAGTACTTCTAAATAAATATTTTGTATTTCTTCTAGAGCTAGGCTAAAGAAACATCTTAGAAGAAAGCCACATCATGGAATGGGATACGTTCTCTGGAGGAGGGGCACCGATGTAAAACATTGCTGCGGGCAGAGGCATTTGTGTAGGTTTCGATGGTGAATCTGCCCTGTTGCTCGCGTTCCACCATTTATTAGCATTTTGCTGAATACAAACAATGTAACGTATATTCTAGATTCAGTTTCTTTTTGATTTTACTATCTCTTGTTATTTTATTTTCCTATGCAAATTATCTTCTCACTTAACGAGATGTTGTTTCTCCCGCTGAATTATATGTGGCAACGAGTGTAAGTCAGGACGTGGTGGTATGCAGTATATATAGGCGCGCTCAAGTATACCAAAGAGCTTCGTTTTATATGTGATAGGTTCTTCCTGATTATTGATATGCGATTTACCTACTTTTCTACGATATTACGATAGTACGAAAGTTCAGGCTATCAGTAGTTGTGTTATTTTGGAGTGTGTATCTGAGTAATACCAGGAACTCCCCAATAAAAGGTTAAAAGTGAGTACGTTTTTCTTAGTTCATTTTATTGTCAGACCTCTGTCTGGCCGTTAAGTCTAGTTCAGTGAGTGTTTACGTTAAGTTCATGGTATATTGTTTTTACCGCTCTAATAAGGAGCCTTCAAGGTACTAATGTACTAAAACCGAAGTTATATTACTGATATTCAAGATAATGAGGAACGCTGAGTAAAAATAAATTCCATATTCTTGGAATTTATTGCACGTGCGTGTCTTACCTAAACAAACTCTAGCACTTTGAAGATTAAGCACACTTTAGCTACGTCAAGTAACCTTTCAATAACCCTAACATGACTTAACGTAAGCTTTCCTGCACTACACGTCCAGTCGGAGAACTTTATTCGTTATAATTGGCGCCCGAACTTTTCTTGAACACGAGGTATTGACACTTATTGACTATGTCTTCATTACCTGCGAAAACTTCACTATTTCAACCTGAATCAAGTTTCGGTGGAGGTGGGGTTATTTTTGACAATTTGCAGGAAGCCTGTGGGTCTAACTTTGATATCAATGATTTGCACGTACCCAGGCATTCCTCACAATTTCGTCATTCACCAGCTTCATATCACTCTTAATCGCGGGTCGTACCTGAGGTATTTCAATCCTCTCACAGAGGCAAAATGCTTGCACATTTCGTGCCGCATGAGGGAGCAATTACTTGCAATGGTTTGGAGGGGTCCTTGAAATTTCTCGAGGATTTGGAGGATCATTTCGACTTATACAATATTCCTCAAGATTGCAAAGTGCAAATAGCAGGCACTTGCTTGAAAGATGCCGCTAAGACCTGGTATCGGCAGTGGAGAGTATCGAACACGGATTCTCGTTATGAGAATTTCCGAGCGGAATTTTTAGAAGTCTTTCCTTTCGGCCTCAGTCGAGCTGGCCTTGCACAACAACTTTTTCTCGTAAGCAAGGACCCAACGATAGCCCTGTTGCGTTTGCTTTAGAAACAACACGCTTGTATAAATTATGGGATCCACATGCCAGTCATGTCGACATGTTGGACACCCTATTGCAACAGCTCGATCCATTTCTACAGGATTTTCTTGAGGTCCGACACCCTGCTACAATACATGAATGCCTTCGCCCCATACGAACGTATGAGGAGCGACACGGCAAACATGGACCAACTAAACATGCTCGGGAACCCCGGGAGGCTTTTCACGAAAATCCTCAGCAGCATAATAGGCCTAATGACTTTCAACACGAGGGTACACAGGTGCAAGTCCAAGCATCATACGTACCACCGCATAGAAGAGTGGTACACCAACCGCTAGTTTCTAAACAATTTTCTGGGTACAGTACAAATGCACAGTATGCTCGACCCCGTTCCAATCCGCAGAATTCGGAACATTTTTATGCTAAGGGCAATAATGATTTTTCTGCCCGTGCTGAGGGAAGAAATAATAGAAATGGATATTTCAACAGAAATGCGGAGTTCCCGCAGCAGTTTTCACGAAGTTTATCTAAGCGTGAAAACTTTACCGATACCAGGCAGGGCCGAGGTTTCAGACCGCATGAAAATACAACCAGGAATCGTTTAAACTTCCAAAGGAAGTAGAAGAAGAGTCGGCACTGCTTCCTGATACCAAGAATTCTGACCCTAAAATAGTATTATTGACTGTCCAAACTCCTCAGTTGCCTGATGTGTTATTGACAATTGAAGATATTATTGTCGAGACAAAGTTCGACAGTGGTTCTAAAATATCAGCCCTAAATACGAAGTTTTGCACTAAACGTTTTCCTGCAATGCACGTCCAGCCAGCGACGCAGTATTTGCGAGGTGCAAATAACGAAATATTCAGTATCACAGGAACTGTCACATTATCTCTAGGGCTGGGAAAGGCTCGTTTTACGCATTCTTTCCTGCTCATAGACGACTTACCTGTTAAATGTCTAATGGGCATAGATTTTATCAATACTTTTAAAGTTACCATGAATTTCGAACAACATGTTATTTCCTTTCCGGAACCTGTCGAAGTGATTCCTAAAGATCCTATAGACATAACGAATTTGTTACTGAGTAAACAACTGAATGAGAGGCAACTAAACCAGCTTTCTCAACTTTTGAATGAGAGACCTGGTTTATTTTCCGACCAACCTGGTTTCACACAGGTGGTTTATCATGTCATTGACACTGATGGTTCGAAACCGATAGCGACGAAACCTTACCCTTGTGCTCCCCATAAAAAAATGAAATGCAACGTCAAATTTCAGAAATGATTAAACAGGGCATAATAAGAGAATAAACAAGCGCCTGGGCCGCACCTGCTTTTCTTGTTCCAAAGAAACAACCCAACGAATTTCGTTTCGTGACAGATTTCCGCAAGCTCAAACCAAGTCACGAAAGTGATAAATTATCCACTACCTGTGATGTCGCATAATTTGCATGACCTATCGTCAACTAAATGGATGTCAGCCTTGGATTTGGCGAGTGGATATTGGCAGGTGGCGGTACATCCGGACTCCGTAGATAAAACAGACTTTGTGACTCCTTTTGGGGCTTATGAATACCTGCGTATTATGCCCTTTGGATTAGCCTCTGCATCTGCTACTTTCCAAAAGCGTATGGATACGGTTCTCAGACCTGTTCTAGGTCCCCATGTGCATGTATATTTGGATGACATTATTATTACATCCCAGACATTTGACGAGCACCTTTCTCTGCTCAAACAGGTGTTCCAACTCATATACAATGCTGGCTTGACTTTAAAACCTAGTAAATGACAGATAGCGAGGGACGTGATTGTATATCTGGGGTTGAAAATCACTCCCCACGGCTTATTTACGGATGATGAAAAAATCAGGCCTATAGTTGACTTTCCGCGGCCAAAAACAGCCAAAGAACTATCACGCTTTCTGGGAATGACCGGATGGTATCCGCAGTTCGTCCCCGCTTATGCTACAATGTGTGAGCCATTGTATGCTTTGAAACGTAAATACAAGAAGTTTGTTTGGACACCTGAAGCTAAGGCAGCGTTTGAAGCACTAAAATCTGCGTTGACTCAGCCTCCTGTATTAGCTTTCCCAGATCATACTAAGGAATTTGATATTTACACTGACGCATCCGGAGTTGGTCTTGGTTGCGTTTTGTCACAAGCTGGGCGTCCAATAGCTTTTGCGTCCCGTACTTTAGCCAAAGCTGAACGCAATTATTCAGCTACGGAACGTGAATGTCTTGCTGTAGTGTATGCTCTTGAAAAATTTGAATGTTATCTCAACGAATTGACAGTTAATATAATTACGGATCATTCTGCCCTTCAGTATTTGAATTCTGCTAAGCACCTCTCTAACAGACTTATGAAGTGGGCTCTTAAGTTACAAGAGAGCAATATCAAAATTTCGTACCAGCCAGGTCATAAGAATCAATTACCGGATGCATTATCTCGCGTCCCGATTAATGTGGTTCCCACAGAAACTACTCCTGGATGTCAGCCTTTACTTTTAATAGCTGATATAACATCCAGAGAGCAGATAATGGCAGAATTAGTAAATAATCCAGATTTTATGGAAACCTATAATTTTTTGCTTGCGGGTTCACCACAACAAAGTGACCCTTCTCTGGCTGGGAGGTCACAGCATTTTGAAGTCATAGAGGGTCTTCTTTACTATACGAAATCTATTACTACTAGGGCAGAGTTCCGCCCATGTATTCCGCGAACCCTTGGAATGGCCCTTTTAAACGAATTTCATGACAAACCTACTGCAGGCCATTTAGGTATTCGCAAGACCCGTTGTAAATTGCGGGATGTTGACTATTGGCCTGGCATGTACCAAAGTATGCTCGCATACGTTCAATCATGTCAATTGGGTCAGATTTATAATTACCGTAATGTACGAACCGGCCGGTCACTTGAAATCTAGTTCAAGTTCTCATGTTTTTGACATTATTTCAATAGATTTATTGGCACCTTATCCTTTTTCTGTTAAAAACAAAGCTCGTTACGTTTTAGTATTAACCGATAATTTCTCTAAATGGGTCGAGGTCTTTCCCGGCGGAAGTTATTTGTAATGTATTAATTAATGAAGTATTCTCTAGATATGGTGCACCTAATCAATTAGTTTCGGATAATGGTCCCCAATTTATTTCTGACATTTTTGAAAGAATGTGTGCGAGACTACACATAAAGCATAAATTCATTTCCCCATATCATCCCCAGAGTAATCCCGCGGAACGAGTAAACCGCACGCTAGTTAAAATGATCGCTACATTTGTCATGGATCATCACGAGCGATGAGACGAACATCTTAAGCTTTTTTCGTTCGCCCTCCGCTCGTCTGTTCACGAATCTACTAAGTTGACTCCCGCAGAACGTTTTTGGGTCGAAAAATTAAGAGCCCTTATGAAAATTTAACGGGGATTATCGACGAACTAAACCAGCGACCAACTCCGCAATCAGTACGAATCATGGCAAAGAAAGCTCGTGTTGCAATGATAGGAGCACAAGCGGCTCAAGCAAGATACTCTAATACTAGGCGTAGGGAACCAGATCTTGTCGTAGGAGATCTCACTCTCGTGGAAACGCACTTCCAGTCTTCTGTTTCTCATACTTTAGTAAAGAAATTTGCACCCAGCTACAAAGGTCCATATCGGGTGGCAAATGTGTATGAAAATAACATTATCCTTGAAAAACCTGACAATCAATTTCAATACGTACACGTTGCTCAGTGTCGCAAGTATCATGAACGAAATATAGATTTTATAATCAACCCTACTCAACCTTCTGTTCCACAGACTCAAGAGTCTATATCACACGATCAACCTCCAGAAATTTTGGACGAACCGACAAACCTTTTTGGAGAATCTCCAGTGATTTTTTCTTCACCCTCCCCTCCACAAGACTGGCTTCCAAGAACGCAACCTGATTCTACCATAAGGCGATGGCTCGAATCAAGTTCTTCAAATTCTAGTATCATTCCCTTCCCTCCAACCATTGCCGAGATTATTGCTGCACCATTCCCTAATAACTCTGCACCAACACAAGCTCCTACTTCCTTGAATACCTCGTCAGAGAGTATTCTAATACGCAGAAATAAACATCGCCCTGCACGACTACTAACTTACAGCAGCGACTCAGAGTCATCACATATTTCTGATTTACCAGATATAGACAATAGTTTGGCGATTCCTAAACGTCAGACACATATTACAAACGGTCCAGCAACACCAAAAGCTGGTCGAAAACGCAACTTGTCTCCCCAATCTGCTTCGCCGCAACAGCGACGAAGGCAGAGATCCTTGCATCCGCCCGGGTTTCGCCCCTGGAACTTACGCTCAGGGCAAACAGGGCCGATGCCTGCTTTTACTGTCATGCCAAAAAGTAGAAAGAGAAAACAAGCGATGTGGCCGGAGCCACGTCCCTTCAAAAGAATGATGGAAGGACAACACGGGCCCCAGCACAAAGGGACAACATATCGAAAGCCTGGGGGAGCCCGTTCCTGTCAGACGCAGGGAATTCCTGACCGACAGACTTCAGCTGTTCCTGACCGTTCCTGTCAGACGCAGGGAATTCCTGACCGACAAACTTCAGAATTTCTTGACCGGCAGACTACAGATGTTCCAGGTAAATTCAAGTCGCAGAAAAGATCGGCGCCACCAGAATTTACCAGTCCGATTAGGCCTGGAAAAAGATATCGTACTAGGGTTTTTATGCGTCCTCGAGATAAGTAAGTTCTCGTGGACAGGTTATTTTCTCATTATGTTGTTTTTCCTTCACGATCAGTTGGCGTGACAGAATTTTTTTTTCCGGGTGGGCCTACGCATTCTTTTTGTGATATATGTAGTTTTTTTTATATATATATATTCTATGTCCGTCTACTAATCCGAATTTGTTTTATATATATATATATATGTGTGTGTTAGGAGTAAAATAGTGAAAACTGTTACTGTTAGACAGCTACAGGCAATCTTCGCTGCTGATAAAGTTGGAAATATGAGGAAGTAAAATGAAATCAAAAAAGTGATTTCTGCTGGGCAGAATAAAAATAAGGTATGCCGATGCAGGTTTGTTCTGTACACGTATAAAAAGTGTTTTCTGCTTCACAGACGACAATAGCTGCGGACACAGGTTTACTGAATTTGTTATGCCAAGCTTGAAGTTGTAAATACTGCTGCCACAAAAAAAGTAGGACGATAAACGTCAGTCAGCGAAATGTAAGACTACACTCAAAATTTGATAGGTTTTTCAAAAAAAAAAATAAAAGGGGGGATATGATGTAACGTATACTCTAGATTCAGTTTCTTTTTGATTTTACTATCTCTTGTTATTTTATTTTCCTATGCAAATTATCTTCTCACTTAACGAGATGTTGTTTCTCCCGCTGAATTATATGTGGCAACGATGTAAGTCATGACGTGGTGGTATGCAGTATATATAGGCGCGCTCAAGTATACCAAAGAGCTTCGTTTTATATGTGATAGGTTCTTCCTGATTATTGATATGCGATTTACCTACTTTTCTACGATATTACGATAGTACGAAAGTTCGGGCTATCTGTAGTTGTGTTATTTTGGAGTGTGTATTTGAGTAATACCAGGAACTCCCCAATAAAAGGTTAAAAGTGAGTACGTTTTTCTTAGTTCATTTTATTGTCAGACCTCTGTCTGGCCGTTAAGTCTAGTTCAGTGAGTGTTTACGTTAAGTTCAGGGTATATTGTTTTTACCGCTCTAATAAGGAGCCTTCAAGGTACTAATGTACTAAAACCGAAGTTATATTACTGATATTCAAGATAATGAGGAACGCTGAGTAAAAATAAATTTCATATTCTTGGAATTTATTGCACGTGCGTGTCTTACCTAATCAAACTCTAGCACTTTGAAGATTACGCACACTTTAGCTACGTCACACTTTAGCTACGTCAAGTAACCTTTCAATAACCCTAACGTGACTTAACGTAAGCTTTCCTGCACTACACGTCCAGTCGGAGAACTTTATTCGTTATAATTGGCGCCCGAACTTTTCTTGAACACGAGGTATTGACACTTATTGACTATGTCTTCATTACCTGCGAAAACTTCACTATTTCAACCTGAATCAAGTTTCGGTGGAGGTGGGGTTATTTTTGACAATTTGCAGGAAGCCTGTGGGTCTAACTTTGATATCAATGATTTGCACGTACCCAGGCATTCCTCACAATTTCGTCATTCACCAGCTTCATATCACTCTTAATCGCGGGTCGTACCTGAGGTATTTCAATCCTCTCACAGAGGCAAAATGCTTGCACATTTCGTGCCGCATGAGGGAGCAATTACTTTCAATGGTTTGGAGGGGTCCTTGAAATTTCTCGAGGATTTGGAGGATCATTTCGACTTATACAATATTCCTCAAGATTGCAAAGTGCAAATAGCAGGCACTTGCTTGAAAGATGCCGCTAAGACCTGGTATCGGCAGTGGAGAGTATCGAACACGGATTCTCGTTATGAGAATTTCCGAGCGGAATTTTTAGAAGTCTTTCCTTTCGGCCTCAGTCGAGCTGGCCTTGCACAACAACTTTTTTCTCGTAAGCAAGGACCCAACGATAGCCCTGTTGCGTTTGCTTTAGAAACAACACGCTTGTATAAATTATGGGATCCACATGCCAGTCATGTCGACATGTTGGACACCCTATTGCAACAGCTCGATCCATTTCTACAGGATTTTCTTGAGGTCCGACACCCTGCTACAATACATGAATGCCTTCGCCTCATACGAACGTATGAGGAGCGACACGGCAAACATGGACCAACTAAACATGCTCTGGAACCCCGGGAGGCTTTTCACGAAAATCCTCAGCAGCATAATAGGCCTAATGACTTTCAACACGAGGGTACACAGGTGCAAGTCCAAGCATCATACGTACCACCGCATAGAAGAGTGGTACACCAACCGCTAGTTTCTAAACAATTTTCTGGGTACAGTACAAATGCACAGTATGCTCGACCCCGTTCCAATCCGCAGAATTCGGAACATTTTTATGCTAAGGGCAATAATGATTTTTCTGCCCGTGCTGAGGGAAGAAATAATAGAAATGGATATTTCAACAGAAATGCGGAGTTCCCGCAGCAGTTTTCACGAAGTTTATCTAAGCGTGAAAACTTTACCTATACCAGGCAGGGCCGAGGTTTCAGACCGCATGAAAATACAACCAGGAATCGTTTAAACTTCCAAAGGAAGTAGACCAAGAGTCGGCACTGCTTCCTGATACCAAGAATTCTGACCCTAAAATAGTATTATTGACTGTCCAAACTCCTCAGTTGCCTGATGTGTTATTTACAATTGAAGATATTATTGTCGAGACAAAGTTCGACAGTGGTTCTAAAATATCAGCCCTAAATACGAAGTTTTGCACTAAACGTTTTCCTGCAATGCACGTCCAGCCTGCGACGCAGTATTTGCGAGGTGCAAATAACGAAATATTCAGTATCACAGGAACTGTCACATTATCTCTAGGGTTGGGAAAGGCTCGTTTTACGCATTCTTTCCTGCTCGTGGACGACTTACCTGTTAAATGTCTAATGGGCATAGATTTTATCAATACTTTTAAAGTTACCATGAATTTCGAACAACATGTTATTTCTTTTCCGGAACCTGTCGAAGTGATTCCTAAAGATCCTATAGACATAACGAATTTGTTACTGAGTAAACAACTGAATGAGAGGCAACTAAACCAGCTTTCTCAACTTTTGAATGAGAGACCTGGTTTATTTTCCGACCAACCTGGTTTCACACAGGTGGTTTATCACGTCATTGACACTGATGGTTCGAAACCGATAACGACGAAACCTTACCCTTGTGCTCCCCATAAAAAAAATGAAATGCAACGTCAAATTTCAGAAATGATTAAACAGGGCATAATAAGGGAATCAACAAGCGCCTGGGCTGCACCTGCTTTTCTTGTTCCAAAGAAACAACCCAACGAATTTCGTTTCGTGAGAGATTTCCGCAAGCTAAACCAAGTCACGAAAGCGATAAATTATCCACTACCTGTGATGTCGCATATTTTGCATGACCTATCATCAACTAAATGGATGTCAACCTTGGATTTGGCGAGTGGATATTGGCAGGTGGCGATACATCCGGACTCCGTAGATAAAACAGGCTTTGTGACTCCTTTTGGGGCTTATGAATACCTGTGTATTATGCCCTTTGAACTAGCCTCTGCACCTTCTACTTTCCAAAAGCTTATGGATACGGTTCTCAGACCTGTTCTAGGTCCCCATGTGCATGTATATTTGGATGACATTATTATTACATCCGAGACTTTTGACGAGCACCTTTCTCTGCTCAAACAGGTGTTCCAACTCATATAAAATGCTGGCTTGACTTTAAAACCTAGTAAATGACAGATAGCGAGGGACGAGATTGTATATCTGGGGTTGAAAATCACTCCCCACGTCTTATTTACGGATGATGAGAAAATCAGGCCTATAGTTGACTTTCCACGGCCAAAAACAGCCAAAGAACTATCACGCTTTCTGGGAATGACAGGATGGTATCCACAGTTCGTCCCCGCTTATGCTACAATGTGTGAGCCATTGTATGCTTTGAAACGTAAATACAAGAAGTTTGTTTGGACACCTGAGGCTAACGCAGCGTTTGAAGCACTAAAATCTGCGTTGACTCAGCCTCCTGTATTAGCTTTCCCAGATCATACTAAGGAATTTGATATTTACACTGACGCATCCGGAGTTGGTCTTGGTTGCGTTTTGTCACAAGCTGGGCGTCCAATAGCTTTTGCGTCCCGTACTTTAGCCAAAGCTGAACGCAATTATTCAGCTACGGAAAGTGAATGTCTTGCTGTAGTGTATGCTCTTGAAAAATTTGAATGTTATCTCAACGAATTGACAGTTAATATAATTACGGATCATTCTGCCCTTCAGTATTTGAATTCTGCTAAGCACCTCTCTAACAGACTTATGAAGTGGGCTCTTAAGTTACAAGAGAGCAATATCAAAATTTCGTACCAGCCAGGTCATAAGAATCAATTACCGGATGCATTATTTCGCGTCCCGATTAATGGGGTTCCCACAGAAACTACTCCTGGATGTCAGCCTTTACTTTTAATAGCTGATATAACATCCAGAGAGCAGATAATGGCAGAATTAGTAAATGATCCAGATTTTATGGAAACCTATAATTTTTTGCTTGCGGGTTCACCACAACAAAGTGACCCTTCTCTGGCTGGGAGGTCACAGCATTTTGAAGTCATAGAGGGTCTTCTTTACTATACGAAATCTAGGACTACTAGGGCAGAGTTCCGCCCATGTATTCCGCGAAACCTTAGAATGGCCCTTTTAAACGAATTTCATGACAAACCTACTGCAAGCCATTTAGGTATTCGCAAGACCCGTTGTAAATTGCGGGATGTTGCCTATTGGCCTGGCATGTACCAAAGTGTGCTCGCATACGTTCAATCATGTCACTTGTGTCAGATTTATAATTACCGTAATGTACGACCGGCAGATCACTTGAAATCTAGTTCAAGTTCTCATGTTTTTGACATTATTTCAATAGATTTATTGGCACCTTATCCTTTATCTGTTAAAAACAAAGCTCGTTACGTTTTAGTATTAACCGATAATTTCTCTAAATGGGTCGAGGTCTTTCCCGGCGGAAGTTATTTGTAATGTATTAATTAATGAAGTATTCTCTAGATATGGTGCACCTAATCAAGTAGTTTCGGATAATGGTTCCAATTTATTTCTGACATTTTTGAAAGAATGTGGGCGAGACTACACATAAAGCATAAATTCATTTCCCCATATCATCCCCAGAGTAATCCATTTCCCCATATCATCCCCAGAGTAATCCCGCGGAACAAGTAAACCGCACGCTAGTTAAAATGATCGCTACATTTGTCATGGATCATCACGAGCGGTGGGACGAACATCTTGAGCTTTTGTCGTTCGCCCTCCGCTCGTCTGTTCACGAATCTACTAAGTTTACTCCCGTAGAACTTTTTTGGGTCGAAAAATTAAGAGCCCTTATGAAAATTTAATGGGGATTATCGACGAACTAAACCAGCGACCAACTCCGCAATCAGTACGAATCATGGCAGAGAAAGCTCGTGTTGCAATGATAGGAACACAAGCGGCTCAAGCAAGATACTATAATACTAGGCGTAGGGAACCAGATCTTGTCGTTGGAGATCTAACTCTCTTGGAGACACACTTCCAGTCTTCTGTTTCTCATACTTTAGTAAAGAAATTTGCACCCAGCTACAAAGGTCCATATCGGGTGGCAAATGTGTATGAAAATAACATTATCCTTGAAAAACCTGACAATCAATTTCAATACGTACACGTTGCTCAGTGTCGCAAGTATCATGAACGAAATATAGATTTTATAATCAACCCTACTCAACCTTTCTGTTCCACAGACTCAAGAGTCTATATCACACGATCAACCTCCAGAAATTTTGGACGAACCGACAAACCTTTTTGAAGAATCTCCAGTGATTTTTTCTTCACCCTCCCCTCCACAAGACTGGCTTCCAAGAACGCAACCTGATTCTACCATAAGACGAAGGCTCGAATCAAGTTCTTCAAATTCTAGTATCATTCCCTTCCCTCCAACCATTGCCGAGATTATTGCTGCACCATTTCCTAATAACTCTGCACCAACACAAGCTCCTACTTCCTTGAATACCTCGTCAGAGAGTATTCTAATAGGCAGAAATAAACATCGCCCTGCACGACCACTAACTTACAGCAGCGACTCAGAGTCATCACATATTTCTGATTTACCAGATATAGACAATAGTTTGGCGATTCCTAAACGTCAGACACATATTACAAACGGTCCAGCAACACCAAAAGCTGGTCGAAAACGCAATTTGTCTCCCCAATCTGCTTCACCGCAGCAGCGACGAAGGCAGAGATCCTTGCATCCGCCCGGGTTTCGCCCCTGGAACTTACGCTCAGGGCAAACAGGGCCGATGCCTGCTTTTACTGTCATGCCAAAAAGTAGAAAGAGAAAACAAGCGATGCGGCCGGAGCCACGTCCCTTCAAAAGAATGCTGGAAGGACAACACGGGCCCCAGCACAAAGGGACAACATATCGAAAGCCTGGGGAGCCCGTTCCTGTCAGACGCAGGGAATTCCTGACCGACAGACTTCAGCTGTTCCTGACCGTTCCTGTCAGACGCAGGGAATTCCTGACCGACAGACTTCAGCCGTTCCTGTCAGACGCAGGGAATTCCTGACCGACAGACTTCAGAATTTCTTGACCGGCAGACTACAGATGTTCCAGATCCATTCAAGTCGCAGAAAAGATCGGCGCCACCAGAATTTACCAGTCCGATTAGGCCTGGAAAAAGATGTCGTACTAGGGTTTTTTATGCGTCCTCGAGATAAGTAAGTTCTCGTGGACAGGTTATTTTCTCATTATGTTGTTTTTCCTGCACGATCAGTTGGCGTGACAGAATTTTTTTTTTCCGGGTGGGCCTACGCATTCTTTTTGTGATATATGTAGTTTTTTTTATATATATATATTCTATGTCCGTCTACTAATCCGAATTTGTTTTATATATATATATGTGTGTGTGTTAGGAGTAAAATAGTGAAAACTGTTACTGTTAGACAGCTACAGGCAATCTTCGCTGCTGATAAAGTTGGAAATATGAGGAAGTAAAATGAAATCAAAAAAGTGATTCCTGCTGGGCAGAATAAAAATAAGGTATGCCGATGCAGGTTTGTTCTGTACACGTATAAAAAGTGTTTTCTGCTTCACAGACGACAACAGCTGCGGACACAGGTTTACTGTATTTGTTATGCCAAGCTTGAAGTTGTAAATACTGCTGCCACAAAAAAAGTAGGACGATAAACGTCAGTCAGCGAAATGTAAGACTACACTCAAAATTTGATAGGTTTTTCAAAAAAAAATATAAGGGGGATATGATGTAACGTATACTCTAGATTCAGTTTCTTTTTGATTTTACTATCTCTTGTTATTTTATTTTCCTATGCAAATTATCTTCTCACTTAACGAGATGTTGTTTCTCCCGCTGAAATATATGTGGCAACGATGTAAGTCAAGACGTGGTGGTATGCAATATATATAGGCGCGCTCAAGTATACCAAAGAGCTTCGTTTTATATGTGATAGGTTCTTCCTGATTATTGATATGCGATTTACCTACTTTTCTACGATATTACGAAAGTTCGGGCTATCAGTAGTTGTGTTATTTTGGAGTGTGTATTTGAGTAATACCAGGAGCTCCCCAATAAAAGGTTAAAAGTGAGTACGTTTTCTTAGTTCATTTTATTGTCAGACCTCTGTCTGGCCGTTAAGTCTATTTCAGTGAGTGTTTACGTTACGTTCAGGGTATATTGTGTTTACCGCTCTAATAAGGAGCCTTCAAGGTACTAATGTACTAAAACCGAAGTTATATTACTGATATTCAAGATAATGAGGAACGCTGGGTAAAAATAAATTCCATATTCTTGGAATTTATTGCACGTGCGTGTCTTACCTAAACAAACTCTAGCACTTTGAAGAGTAAGCACACTTTAGCTACGTCAAGTAACCTTTCAATAACCCTAACGTGATTTAACGTAAGCTTTCCTGCACTACACGTCCAGTCGGAGAACTTTATTCATTATAACAATTCTAGCGAACAGGTTTCTGCTTAAATCCGTTTTGGCTCCTTAGGTACAGACAGAGGTTTTAAATATAACATAAAGGCGGAGAGAACCCGATTGGCTGCAGATTGCGAGCTTCCTCCTCCCGATAGATCAGGAGGAACGTGTTATATAGCACAGTTTGAATGAAACTTTCAGCCAAGAGAAGGCAATTAACATGCAGTACTTAAGATACAGTATTGGAATATGTAAAATAGCGATGCTCAACTATTTTTTCACCATTTTGAAAACAAACTTCAGTAGTGTTACGCGTAACTCTCCGCGGCTTTGCCGATGCGCTTGTTTCGGTTTGAGACCGGGAAATTTGTGATTTGAACGAGGGATTGTTAATTTGGAGATGACTTTTATCGTTAGCTGTGAAGTCCCCCTCCTATTGCATGAAGCGTGACACCGCTGAGGATATATCTAGAGTGCCGACAAAATGAATATTTGAACACCAGAACCATCGTCCAATCCAACAAAAAAGCAATCCTATGCAACGGGAAATGCTACTGCCTAACCTTATGTATCCTCCTTAACATAAGGACGTTTAGAAAGCAGGGACGCACCGAATATTTCTTTATTGGGGTGGTCCAAAATACTGAAGACCCTGGAATAGGTGGTGAGGAAAAAGGAGTTCGTAAATACGCCAAGATACAAGTAGGTACTACGTTAGTAAAATCCGCAGTTTTATTGGCGTAAAAGTGGTGCACAGATGGCCAAACGACGAACTGTCGTCTGCAGCTCGTTGATGCCCGAGGGGTGCGGACACTGTCGCACATTGTTCACAGCGACCGCAGGGCCACAGTGCGAAAAATCACCAGCAGCTACAACAATGGTGATCAGGGCAATGGGTCACAGCACACAGTTCATCACAGCCTACTGCCGGGTTCTCATGTTGACTGCACGTCATCGCCAAAAACGCATGAAATGGGCCCAAGATAATCGAGATTGAGCCATGGATGATTGGAAGAAAGTGGCCTAGTCTGACGAATCAAGATTCCTGGTGCATCACGTAGACAGTCGTGCGCCCACACGCCGATTACCAGCGGAGGCTATGGTACCTAGATGCACTGTTGGGCGGAAACAGGCCGGCGGCGGTGGTGGTGTTATGCTGTGGGTGATATCTTTTGGGACACCTTAGGCCCCATTATCCCAACAGCACAATCTCTGACAGCTGTTAGGTATCTGAACATCGTTGTGGACCAAATTCACCACTTCATGGTAACTGTGTTCCATGTTGGTGATGGCCATAACCAACAGGATAATGCGCCATGCCACACTGCCAGAATCGTCAAGGAGTGGTTCGAGGAACACGCTGGTGACTTTCTGTTAATGCCTTGGCCTCTAAATTCACTTGACATGAACCCAATCGAACATTTGTGGTTCGACTTGAAAAAGCGGATTCGCGGTAAATCACCTCCACCCCGAAATGAACGGGAACTGGAGGACCTGCTGTTGACATTATAAGTACCAGATACCGCAGAATTCCTATCGCAACCTCATCGAATCGATGCCTCGCCGAGTGGCAGCGGTTTTGCGGGCTAAAGGGGTTCTACAGATTATTAGGTAAGTGGTCACAATGTAATGGCTCATCGGTGTATAACCGAAACATTTAATCCGACGTTAAAATTGTTCGTTTTTCACGCTTTCCAACCGTAGGGTGAAGAAGCGTTTATGCTCCAGCTTTGTCTGTCTGTCCGTCCGCACGATATCTCGCGTAAAAATGGTTCGATTTCCATGAAATTTTACTATGTAATAGGGGACCACTTGGGCACGAATCCTATTGAAAATGGACGAAATGGAATCAAAGGTCAGGACACAGGAGCGGGATCCATTCCGTTGCACTTATACATCATAACTTGCGTAAAAATAGTTCGATTTCGATTAAATTTTAGTATGTGTTAGAGGACTACCTGGGAACGAACCCTGTTGAAAATGAGAGAAATGGGTCAAAGATCAGGACATAGGAGCAGGATCTATTCCATCGCCCTTATGTGTAATAACTTAGATAAAAATACTTCGATTGCGACAAAACTTTATCATGTTGCTCTGGAAGTATACTGAATTGGTTCTGTTGAATTTCCCCGAAATGGGGTCAAAGGTCAGGAAACGGGAGCAAGATTTATTCCACAGCCATTATCCTCATAACTTGACTAAAAATGCTTCTATTGCGACAAAACGTAAGTATGTTGTTCCGGAGGTATACTGAACCAATTCTGTTTAATATAATTGAAATGGCGTCAAAGGTCATGGCATACGAGCGAGATTATTCCACAGTCATTATCATCATAACTTGAGTAATGATTTCTGGTATGTTGGAAATCGTATCGTAATCAACACATTTCATGATTTTACTAACTTGTTTTTCTCATGAATGTAAGAAATGTCTCTTTAATAGAAAAATCCAGAAAATCGATTTTCTGCCATGGAAAAACTGTCTAATGGTGATAAATAACACCTATAAGGAGTGTTCTGTGGAAATACGACAGTTCGCTCGGAATAAATAGTGCGCAGTATGGCCAGCCTTCTCATTATCAGAGCATCAAGTAGTGCCATTATAACTGCGCTAAGAAACTAGAAATAAATAAATTGTTATTTATTATTCAACGTTTTGTTGCTGCAAAACGAATTTTATTATTCTTTACACAATTCTACGTATTGGGGTTCTGAAACTCGCAGGAACTGTACAGAAATTATCAGCGCATCAGGTAGGTACATTAATGGGGCAAAGAAATTAGAAATCAATATTTTATTTTTTATTCAGCATTCCGTTTTTATAAAACAAATATTATTATTGTTTACAGAATTCTACATATTAGTGTTCTAATTAAAACAAAACTTCGCATGAAATGTACAGAACTGTTGATGAGCTGACAATCGGGAGGCTAGCCCACGATGCGTTATCCAGACCTTGACGCCCAATTGTTTTGGTGTGTCGAAGCGTACTATCTAGTGGGTCTTCAAACAGTATTGCAGTTCGCAAGCAACTGAAAATTGGAGACGTAACTAGCTGAAAAACGATTCTCACCAACAGGGAATGCCTCGATGTTTCACACCTAGTAACTGCAAATCAGTTTCAAACCAGACAACAATTGCTCCAAACAGTCAATGAAAGTCCATTCTAACCAATTTTTGAAAGGACATTGCGATGAGACTGGGTACCACGGAAGAGCCCTCTTTAAAGAGCAAGTCACAGAGTTGCTCGTTATTCATAAGCTTAGAGACAGCAAAACTTGACTGTGGAGAATTGGAAACGAGTGATTTTGTCTGATGAGTCTCCTTTTCCTTTGTACTCCAATGATGGGTGGCGACGAATGCAGCACAAGCCCAATGAAGTCTTTAATCCTGATTGTGTCGAAGGTGTTGTTTAAGCTGGATGGGGCTCGGCGATATTTTGGGGATGTTTTTCGTACTTCAAAATGTGCCCTCTCATTGCAGGGACATGAATTTGAACGCCCATGCGTACCTCCGCATTCTGAATGGCAAAGTCTTGCCCTTTACCTTACATCTCCAGGCGCAGAATCACATTGCCATTCCTGTCTTTCAAGATGAAATTACAGTGTGCACAGGGCTAAAACTGTGTCTCAGTGGCACGACGAACAATCAGCAATACTGTCTCACCTTGACTAGCCCGCTAAATCCTATTGAAAATCCCTGGGATTATTTGGAACACAAGGTGAAACGCCGGAACGGACACCCACGTACTCTGGAGGAACTTTGGAACCAACTGACGCACGAGTGGTTGCAAATAGATGTTCAATTGATCCACAAACTCACAGATTCTCTACCACACCGGATTCATGCTGTTATCAAGGAAAAGAGAATCAATAGGTGCCGCCACACATTATGAGGTAAGTTCTGACAGGGGTGACAAATTTTTTGTGCAGTGTGCTTATTTTAAAACTTACTTTTGGGCAGCTCTGGATGCCTTCATCTTGTAATGTCAATCAGTTTACCTTCATGTATATGACAGCCAGAGAAAAAAGTGATATAACGTAATGTTGTCACTGCTTGTGAAACGTATGAGCTGCATTTACTGAAGAGAAAAAGAAAGGTGGTGCTACTCATTCCTTGAAATGGAGCAGTGTCCCATATCTTTTAAAGATATGAAGTGCGAAATAGTTAATTGATTCTATGTAGGTGACATGAATTACAAATCTGCTAAACATTTCTGAGATTTCAAAAGCACTGATCTACTACAAATGCCTATTTATTCGTCCTGATGTAATAAAAGTATGGGAGTTATATATTGTGTTTCGTGTATCTTCACTCCTTAAAGTTCGTCACAAAAAAAATGAGTAAGAGAAACCAAGAAGCTATTTTTTCACCGTTTCTTGGTTGGAAAAATTTATTTGTATATAACATACACTCCGATGCCATTCAAATTTCGTGACTTTTCAAGGTTAATAATTACACACGGTACTCGTCTGAAACGATGAGTGCTAAATGATCTACAGTATAAATCGAACAGGTTGGTTGTACATGTGCATTTACCAGCCCAAAATATTGCGAACGGTGCAGCGTTTCCTTTGCAAGTCACCGTAGTAACGTGATAGGTGCTGTGCATTTTGATGCTTCTTGATTCAGCTCGGTATTGATTCACAGCATACACTCTGGTTTAAAAAAACTGGGAAGGAAGTTGCTGTTTTCTTTACATGCCGACACTTCCATGCAGTAAATTGTATAGTCCGCTAGCAGAAGTAGTATAAATTGCAGTTCAAATTGCAGCTTATCAGGATTAAACGATTTCGAAATGAATATGACAGTCGGCACCCGGGAGATGGTTCATTCCATCGCGGAAATGACCACGATATTTGGATTTACACGGTCAACAATTTCAAGGGTGTATTTGGACAATAACTCAGGTGAAGCATCCAGAGTGTGAGACCGGAGTTGGTGTAGAAAAGCCCTGGACAATCATGGACAGCGACGTCTGGCAGGCATCGCGACATCAGCCTGGCGTGCAAGATTGCTACAAATCACAGTGCAACGTTCCTTGTGTTTTATGGGGTTCCGGAACCAACGGCCCACCAGGGTGTCTATGCTGACCCGACGACACAAGGCTTTTTGCTTCGCCTGGGCTCTGGAACACCGCCATTGGACGCGAGATGACTTGAAACGTGTAGCCTGGTCCGTCAAATCGTATCACCAATTGTTTCTAGCAGATAAAAAACTCCAGATGTCGCGGCAACCCTACGAGGTAATGGATTCCGCATGCGTACAAGAGTCAACCCAAGCAGACGGGGGCTTTTTTATGGTGTAGGGTGTTTTCATCTGGCACGCATTAGAACCCCGTCATCCGTCTTCAGACCGTTCTGACTGGTGGAGGCTCCTTGGGGATCATTTGCACCCATTCATGTCACATAACCACTGCGCCGGGTAAGACATCTTTCGTACCACAATGAGCCACCGCACACTTCCACAGTGACAGGATTATAGCTGGAGGAACATTCCACAGAGTTTGGCATTCTGACTTCTCCTCCGCGTTCGTCGGATTTAAACGCCATCGGACACGTTAGGGATGCTGTTCAATGTGCCGTCAATACCAGAAACCCTCCTCCGGTGAATTTTACGGAATTGTGAGACGCTGCTCAGGAAGCATGGGGATGTGCGTTGTCTCCACAGAACTGCAGAGAGCTTGTGGAGTCCATGCCCCATCGCGTTACTGCCGTTATCCGATCGCGAGGAGGACGAACGCGGTATTAGAGAGGTATCCCAGTTTATTTGTTTTTTTTCTTGAGCACTTCATTGTGTTGCTACGCTTAGACGAATATCGGTGTAATGGCTAATAAACGTCTTCCCTTGTTACCGCAGTGCATCTGTATCATGAACCAGAGTGTTGTAATTAATAACACGTTCTGTTACTTGCGCAAAGTCCATTTCCTGGTAAGGAAATATCTTGTTCTAAGTAGCGGTAAAATAAATAGAAATTAGAGCTTACGCTGCACAAGATTGATGAAAATGTCTATTTCTGATGTTGACTGAAACAATTTTCTCATTCAATTTTAAATGAGATAATCCGAGAATTCTGAATTTCTGGTGTATCTGTTAGCGTGGTGCGATAAAGAGCACTGCTATTGGAGGTTTTTATTTGAGGAAATTTAAGTGTAAATTTGTGCTGCACCTCGTTTAAGCCGTTTAGAAAAATGGATTATTAAGTTAAATTGGAAGCCGGGGAAGGTAATACAATGGAAAAACTAATGATGTTATATCATGAAAATTCAGTGTGACAGTTTTTGATAATTGCCATTGTTGCAGGTTTCATTGGAAGAATGATAAAATTAGGTGTGCTTAAGTCTCTGCATTTAAGGGGAATTTGAGCCTGTTAGACTCCCACTTCGCACCAACCGTACACGGTCCGTGCCTGTGGATCCTGTGAACGGGAGTATTACTGTATGCCAAGTGAGTTCTGTCAAGCCCTGCAGAGTTAGCGTATTGGCGGTGCAGGCTGATGTCCATCATTGCTTACGTTATACGACAATTTTTGCCTTTTAATTTTGTGTGGTTGTCTGAAACAGGATGGTGCGATTTCCTTGGTGGCCCTATGCTCCTAAATAATAAGTTTAAGCCATTTTGGATACCTGCTATTATTGGCTGACGGTGACGTCACAGTGGAATCAAGATAGCACATGTCACAGACATTTATCGCATGAATCGTACGTTAAATAAGAAGTATAAACGACCAGTGCAATGAAAGAAGTTTTAAAATCCTTTTAACTACAAATTTTTAAAACTATTATACGCATCAGGGATCTATTACTTCTTGTTTCTTGAATTAATAATTAATCTTGAAAGCAAAAGTAAGTGAACGGCTCGTCAATGAAGAAATATGTGCTTTTAGCTTACTGCTGGCCTTAGTATTTAAGAGGAAATTATAGTTGCACCCAGCTGACCCTGTTTAGAATGGAACCCAATGATTAAACCCTACTGACCCTGTTTAGAACAAAAATATATCTGTACTGAAGCTTCTTTTTTTTTTTTTTTTTTTTTTTTTGATTGGAGGTTTAACGACCACCGTGAGCAACTCAATGGGCTATAAGCAGTCGCCCGTCCCTAATTTAGGGTCACTGGTTCCAGGGAAGGGAGAGAGCCAGTGCCGTAAGACAAACACAACATCCATGCCTCACCGGGATTCGAACCCAGACCCCTTTCGGACGAATGATCAGAGGCCAGCGCTTAGACCACTGCGCCACCGGGGCGGCACTGAAGCTTCGCAAACCAAATTTTTGAGTATTTTTTGACATAATCTTAAAATGCACTAAACATATGTGAAAATCTTATGCGAAATTATTCTATATAAATAACTAATGATACGGGAAAAAAGTGTTTTTGAAACTTCATTTCTAGCATTACTACTTTCGGAAAACCCCTCCTTAATAAAATTGTTATGCATAAGTGTTTGGTGTTTTAATAACCTTAATTAAAGACCCTGAGCCGCCCCGGTGGAGGCAGTGGTCTAAGCGATGGCTTCTGATCATTCGTCCGAGATGGGTCCGGGTTCGAATCCGAGTGAGGCACGGATGTTGTGTCTGTCTTACGGCACTAGGCATGGATGTTGTATTTGTCTTACGGAACTAGCTCTCTCCCTTCCCTGGAACCAGTGGCCCTAAATTAGGGACAGGCGACTGCTAACAGCCTGTTGAGTTGCTCCCGGTGGTCGTTAAACCCAGAATCAAATAAAAAAAGAAAGAAAACAGGAAAGACACTGAAACAATGCAAATAAACAAAATGCTTGAAATTGCACGATCGCAATGGAATGGTAGGTACAACTTCAGCGCATAGTGAAAAAACAACAACAAAAACAAAACAAGATTTAATCATAGTTCTTAAAATATATAGAGCTGATCATTAGCTCATTCTCCTGTTCAGGAGCCGTAAATAAATAAATATGCTTGTTACAAAACATTTGGATAACTCAACTCGAATGTCAGGACATTTCCTACTTATTATACGTATCTTTTAAAAACATCTTTTATAAAACAATCCCAACAATTATTATTTGGAATCACGAATAAAATTATCATCAGAAAAATGTTTATGGCAAATTGTTACAATATTTTCATCACAATTATAGTTTGTGTTTCAGTTCACAAATTTTTAAAAACTTGGAACTGTGTGGGAAATTATGGCAAATAATTTTCAAACCTTTGGTCATCTGACTATATGATAAACAACATGCTACTGGGCATCCAAGCGTAGTCAGTTTCACTGCAACAATCCAAGAAAATATGGAAGAATGATCACCGTTAAAGAACTTGTGAAAACTCAGTAACTAGAAAATATATATCTACACTGTTCGTATTCACTACGGATGTGAAATATGTCTTGGATTATTGAAAGACAAACGAAAAAGCGAAACTCTTAGAACATTCTTGCGCCGGACAAGTTCCTTCATGGCTTTCTGTTTACGTCATGCGCAAATCGGAATAAAGCAATTTCTACTGCGCAGTGAAAATGGCGATTCCCCTTCTCGAAATAATGTCCCAACATCTGAGGAGAGTTCTCCGAAAAGCCATTATATTGAGTAATTCGCGAATTACATTGTTTTGATTAATTTCACCGTTGGTTTGTGGTGTATGTGGCAAATGGTATGATAAGAGGTTTTTTTAAATTTGCAGTCCCAATTTGTTTAGAGTTTCTTGGTTCTGTGAATCTTCAATTTTATTTACTTGGTTTTTTTTTCAAATTTCCAGAAATTTTGAAGTTCTCTTGCCCTTTTTTAAAATCTCTTTGGCGGTGTCGTCTTGTCTGCTCTTGTCGACAAATGGTGTTAAAAACTCTTTTCTTACAAATAGATTTTCATTTAGTTTTCGGACACTGTAATAACAGTTTGTACTTTCGAATGGTTGTGTTTCTGCTTGTTTCTTCCGTGTTTGCAGTGAAGTGCCAATTTTCGGAATCAGCTCTGCTAATCCCCTTTTCAGTTGAACAAGTGTTGCATTCCATCGTTCGTGGTGCTTATTCAAATCCTGTATGGCAGGTGGTGTGAGATTATTTTGGATTTTGGATTTTTAATTTTCTCTGGCCTAACGTGCGGTACCGTGCATGTTGAATATTTTCATGAATGTCAGGGTGTATTGGCTGAGGCTGGAGGAGAGGAGATTGCGTTCTTAAAGTGTAAATATTGGCTGCTTTTATTCCGAGTCCCTTATTCTACCCTATGGTAAGAGAATAGATGTGATCTGAACTTCGGAAAGGAAGACGTACCGCAATGGTGTTAGTACCCTAATGTGGGCGACAAATGGGTCGGACATCATAATTAATTTAGAGGTTCCTGAGAGCCTAAAAAGATGCCTATACTAATGAAGGAGGTTTACGGTGAACCTTTTGCTGTGTCTCCATTTTTTCTCCAGTAGGAGAAAATTTCTGTAGGTCGATATCGAACGAAAATTCAAAATTAAATTAATTTCCACCACTAAACATTTCTTTATTACGCTTTTTTTAATGTACTTTACCAAAAATTGTAACTTCCCGAAGTTTAAGTTTTTCGAATTTTCTGGTCCACTGCAGGATTTTTTTTTTTTTTTTTCGGAAAACGCAAAAAAAAAAAAAAAAAAAATTAAACAGAAATACAAAACTCGCAATTTTTCAGAAAAATTTTTCAAAGAATACATCAGTTTTAGTCACGAGTCATTCGCTTTCGTATTTCAGTTACATGTATTGTGAGTAACGTTCCTAAAAATATATATAAGCAACAGTGTGCAACACTTTCTACGTAGACAATTCTTATATATAACAATTCTTATACATAACAATTCTTATATACGCAAAAGGTCGAGGAAAAAAATGAAGAGAACAATCAAGGTGCCTATGTTAGCAGAAACATCGTACTGTCGTTTTGTGTTGAGCTATTCAAAGAGATACCCGATGCTCCTGATCATTTTGTATTTCAAATGCGGATTATCTACGCTTTGTTAAATTTCAAATAATAGTGGAATATACAGGTTAACAGAATTAACCATTCCTCAAATAAAGTAAATACCAAACACGGAAATTCGCTACTTAACGATCAAAAAAATTTAAGTTTTCAGCACTTTTCTGTTATTCTTACCTGTCACAGTACTTCGCTCTTACTTCAATGTTTATTTCATCATCCCCGCCCCCAATCTCCATCGTGTTGTAGTTATCGATTTGAATTTCACTCTCTGCTGGGGAATAAATAAATGAATAAATAAACTGCTCTTTTAAAGGCTGTTTGAGGTACTTTTTGTCTAATACGTAATTATTTGCGATCTATTCTACTTTCCGCTTCTGTTCATGTTCCATCGCTAAGGTTCTTTTTTTGTTTTCTCCTTGTTTAGACAGCACTGATTTCCAAAGTTGCAGAGAGACAACAGTGGTAATGTTATTACCACTGTTGTCTCTCTGCAATTAGGAGAGCTTATAACATCTTTGTTAACGGAGACCATGTGCTCCTGCAACTCTATATTTCCCATACTTTTCGTTTATTCTTTCATATCAGGGCATACTGTTTCCGCTTTTTAATTTTCCCTTTATTTATTTTTTTTGCCCTCACCAAAGGTCCGTTTGCTGCAGGCATGCAGGGACTAATCCTAGTTACAGATTCTCATTTGAAAGTATTGAGTTTGGAAAACTATAAATATCTGCATGATAAATTCCGCAGACTTAAATTAAGAAGTTGGTTTCATATAAGCAAACTTAGAAACAAAAGGCACCTGGTAAAGATTGAATTAATAACAAAATTATGAAAAACTCCCTGGTGTAGCATGTGAAAACCCTTACAAAATTTACAATAAAGCAATAGAGCGAAAATTCTTACTTTGTGACTGGAAGTCTGCTGAGGTAATATTACTTTTCAAACCTTTCCAAAACCATGCTAATCCGTAAAATCGCAGACCTATCTCGTTGCTCCCAACTATGGATAAAGTGTTGAAAAAATAATTCTTATAAGAATGCAACAATTCTGTGAAGAATATCCAATCATACCCTTTATTCAAGGAGGTTTTCGCGATAAGCACTCTACTGTACACCAGCTCTCTGGAGTAACTGAGATATGAGCTGAAGGGATAATAAGAGAAAAGAGCACACAGCTGCTATATTTTTGGATGTAGCTAAAGCCTTTGATAAGTTCCCACATGATGCAATTATTTACAAATAATTTCCCCCCTTGGATAATAAATATGATTAAGTCATATCTTAAAAACAGAACATTCTGTGTTAAAATCAACGGAAAAAAATCCACACACAAAAATTTAAGCTGGTGTCCTAAAAGGCAGTGTTCTCGCTCCTACATTATGTAATATATTTACATCAGACTTTCCCAACTTTAAAAACAGAAATCTGACTACAGTACTATATGTTGATGACACGACACTTTCCTATTAGTCGAAAAATAAAAATCAGGCTGCTTTTATGCTGCGCACTATATGAGAAAATTAGAAAAATACTTTCTCGATTGGAAAATGGAAATCAACACTGATAAAACGCAAGCAATAGTGTTCTCTCGTAAAACGCTAAACTATAACCCTGACTTTGAAATTGAACTGTATGGTAAAAAAATACTATGGGTAAAATATGTAAAATATTTAGGTCTTACTATGGATCACAACCTAAATTGGAACAAGCACATCAAATAAACCCTATCGAAAGCGTTAAAACTCAGAGGATGTCCCCAACCCTTATTTAAAAGTAAAAAGCTTAGTAATAAAAATAAAACTTTGCTCTGGGAAGCCTGTTTCAGTCCTGTAATTACTTATGGCTGTCCAATATGGGTTAACTGCAATAAGCAGCAAAAAAAACAATATCACCTCATTTCAAAATAAAATCCTAAGAATGATGGTAGGACTAGATGGAAGAACCTGAAATAATGCTATCAGAAGCATGCCAAATATTAATTCTATTCATTACATGATGGATGACTTAGCAAAGAGGTACTATGATAAAGCGAAGAATCACCCCAATCCACGTGTTAAAGAGGCCCTTAATTACACTGTCATTGATACTGACAAATATAAAAGGCCCTAAACTATTATGAACAAGGTTCTAGAAAAGAACCCAATTCATAGTGACCCACGCAGTAAAAATAGTAACTGGGACTAACTGCCTTTATGGTTATTTCAATTTAATTTATGAAAGCCAAAGTTAAAAGCAAAAGACAACTCGAAGTGGATTGCAGAAGAGATAACAACTGGAACTAACTGCCTTTTGATGTAATTTTGTCATTATACATAAAACAATGTATTAATTTGTGCCATATTAATGCACTACTTGGTAGTATTTCTTATTGTGGAAAACCCAAACTGTTTAACAATAGTTACAGCAAAAGTCAACATTGCAGCGGAAAAGTAACAGTTGCTCAACCAATAAGGAAAAGCTTTACTATAATTGGCCATTAAGAATAGAGGCAAATAGCCGACTCCAGTTTGAAGACAGAACAAACGGCAATTTTGGTTTTACCAGGTGCCTGTCATTAAGAAATGACGATTGTGAATTGTGTGAATAACTGGACGTTCCTCTACGAATTTTTTCTTGTGTGTACTATTTTTCTTATAGGTTCTCACCTCCCTTGTCCTTTCTATTTTTGTTGCAGTTAGTCGCTGCAGGATGGCACGTCGCTTGGAGTGTGATGTTGCTACAGATAAGTACTATGCAGGATAGCTTACAACTTTATTACTTAAAGGGAAACCGTACACTTGCATTCTAATTTTTCCGCACTGTCCTTTCTCACTATTCTATTAGGGCATTCTGTTCCCGCTTCTCTGGGCACTTCTATTTTCTCCTGCCAAAAGGCGCAGCGCGCTGTCGGTTCAGGAACTAAACCTAAGGTAGGAGATGGTGGTGTGTGGCAGACTCAAATTTTCACCTAAGTTTTTCAAGCTGAAATCTTGAACTAGCTTCTTGTTTTTTGAGCGGGCAGTACGTGTATTAGTTGTAGACGTCATTTTTATTCACTAAAACGTGATTGAGTGTTACTGGAGAACGATAGCGGTGATGTTCGATTTCCGTGCCAAACAGGCTTAGTGGTGTTGAAAGCTGTGGCAGCGTGGAAGTTGTCCGGTCGGGCCAGTGTTGCCAACTTAGCCATTTTATGGCTAGATTTATCCATTTTTAACTACGTTTAGCCATAAGAAAATAGTGTTTAGCCATTAATTTAGCCTATGAAATCCGCAAGTTAGCCACATTTAGCCATTTTTGCCTTACTTTACCGTTTCCTAACTTTTAAAGTAAAAGCAAGAGTGACATCGGTTTTTAAAGCGGGACATTATAATTTATCAGTTGGCACCACCACCAATGAGATAGAGGTAATTTGTCACTTTGTTCTTTTCAGTGTATGTTCAGACCGGAATATACTGCCGACAATAGGTACAAATTATTTGTTATGATGACCTCTAAATTGTACGCACAGAAGTTCCGGGAAGAATGGCTAAGTATGCCTGAATTCAGGCAATTGTTAATGCCGAAGCATGGGGACTGCACTAAAACTATTTGTAAGTGGTGTAAATGTGAAGTGAAAGCCACATTTTATAATTTGCAAGCTCATGCAAAACCGAAAAAACATGCCAATTTACGTGATCAGTTTTTCTTCATCCAAGCGGAAAACATTGGATTTAAAGCCTAAAGAAAAGGTTAGCCTTAATAAAGCTGCCGCAGAAGCACAACTTGCTTTACGTATTGCTGCGCATTCAGCAATCATGCCGATCGATCCTTTGTCTGAAGTTCGCACAAATAATTTTGCGGACAGCAAGATAGCGCGGTCTTTGCGTATGCATAAAACCAAATGTAGTGCACTAATTTTGAATGTGCTGTATGACCATTTTAAGATGACATTGGTAGGAGATATCGGTGATGGAAAGTACAGTCTTCTGCTAGATGAATTAAATGATATAAGCGTTACAAAATATTAGGTATTGCTATAATTTATTATATCACGAAACATTCCAGAGTCCTGTCCACATTTTTGGAATTAGTACCAATGAAGTCCTCCAATGCCGATACTGTAGTTTCAGCCATAAAGAATTGCTTGGCACAGAACGGATTACAAATTAAAGTCTTGATGGACATTGGAACCGAGAATGCTAGTGTTGTGGTGGGTGTAAACAACAGTGTATACGTTCAATTCAGACAAGTGGTTTCTTCTTTAATATTGATCCCTTGTGTATGCCACTCCCTTCAATTTGCAGTTTCAGCAGCAGTCAAAGTTTCTTTACCTCGAAATTTGGAGTTTCTCATTAGCGAAACTTATGGGTAGTTTTCGAAATCATCAACACGGCAAGAAGCATATAGCAATACCGGCTGCTGAATGATGGACGATGTAACCCTTTTAAAATTGTAAATGCTTGTAAAACAAGGCGGCTATCTATCTCTGTCGCAGTAGATAGAATTATCTGGCAGTAAAGTGAATCAAAATTGCACTTTGAAATGGCGCGGTCAAATGAGAAATGTTACACAGTTGAACTGCTGTTTGAAATGTTTCAAGATAAGCAAAACTTGGCATATTTTTAAATGGCCGCTTCGGTGGCGCAGTGGTCTGAGCGATGGCTTCAGATCATTCGTCCGAAAGGGGCCCGGGTTCAAATCCCGGCGAGGCATGGATATTGTGTTTGTCATACGGCACTGGCTCTCTCCTTCCCTGGAACTAGTGACCCTAAATTAGGGACAGGTGATTGCTTATAGCCCATTGAGTTGCTCACGGTTGTCGTTAAACCTCCAGTCAAAACAATTTTTTTTACTTCTTAAGCCAAATTTTATCGGATGTACAAAGAGTTAACAAAACTTTTGAATCAAATACAAGTGACCCAATAATATTGCTTAATAGTTTAAAAGTTCTTCAGAAATCGCTTGTAAAAATTATCATTTTCCCAAGAGTTAAAGTGGACCCACTTCAACAATGTTTAAACGACCGTGTTAATATGCATGCATATCTGGGTTATAGGTTTGCGACACATATGCGCGAGAGTTAGTTTTCCAGTTGCGAAGAAAAACAGATTCGACAGAGATGCAGAGACTACATTCTTTCACTAGTCGGACAGATACGTTAAGGATTACCAGAAAATGTGAGGATTTTGGCAAATATATCACTGTTTTCAGTGTTTGAAGCTTTGAAAGTTGTGAAACCTTCCCTAGTTCCGGTGCTAGAAAATCTTCAAATTTCGCCATGTGATATAGACAAAATTGAGGGCCATTGGCGAAATTTAACAATTATTACTTGGCATAATTTTGAGAACATAGTTTCCTTTTGGGCTCAGTTCAAGAACTTTGACCCATGTTAGTACGCAGAAAACAAAATATATTTCTATTAAAGATGAGTATAACAGCAACATTATTTTAGGGGTTAAATTATACAAATTACTACTGATAATCCCAGCATTCCTTGAGATTTTATTAGATAAAGTATGTATATGTGTATTACATTTTAAATCATTTTGTATGATAGTACCTAAATATTTATGATGATTAACAATTTCGAAATAATTTCCATTTAAAGCAACTCCCTGAAATCTAGGTTGAGTATCCATTTTTTAGAAAAAATCATAAGTTTCGATTTGTTAGGATTAATTGCTAGTTGATTCCAGGAAAGACAATTTGTAATTGTTGCAAAATCTCTTTCAAGTTGATCAATAATGGTGTTTATATCATTTCCCTGTAATAAAATAGTAGCATCATCTGCATATAGTATTAAATCTGCATTTTGTAATAAATTAAGTATGCCATTAATATAGATATTAAAAACCAGTGGACCAAAGGTCGAGCCCTGTGGGACCCCAGTATTTATCCTTCTTAAGATTAAATCAACATTAAGTTGTGTATATTGTTTCCGGCCAGTAAGATAGTTTTTAAAATGATCAAATGCTGTCCCCCTTATCTCAGTTTTATATAATTTGTAGAGCAAAGTTACGTGATTTATCTTGTCAAAACTTTAGATATATCAATGAGTAAAGCCAAGATATAGTTATTCCGCCTCAAATTTGTTTGAATTTTATTTGTCAAATGAAGTATGGCAATTTTCGTTGAGTAATTGAGTGTAAAACCAAATTGGTTATAATTTAAAGTAGTATATTTAGAGATAAAAGAGACCGATCTGTCATGGAGCAGTTTTTCAATAATTTTTGCAAATATTGATTGGTTGACAATGGGCCGCTAGTTATTAATATCATCTAGTTTACCAGCTTTAAACTGTGGAGTAACATTTGCAATCTTCAAAGCTCCAGGGAAGATACCGGTATTTAATATGTCATTATAGATATGTACTTAAGGGTCTACAATAGAGAATTTTATAGATATTAAAATTTTCGGTAAAATGTCATCGTGGCCTAGGCCTGAATTAATATTAATGTTATTTATTTGATTTAATAATTCTTGTCTGGTGATATTTGATAAATGAAATGTATTTTGTCTATTGGTAGTAGAATATTTGGGTAAATTAGATGTATAATGGTGTGGTAATTGACTAATAATTAACTGTTACCTGATGTAAAATGATCATTTAATTCGTTAACTATATCCAGTTTACTTATTATTTGTTTATTTTTAACATAAATATGGAGTGATTTGTGTGTTAAATGTACGACCAATAGGAGATTTAGATGTCTCCATGTTAATCTAGGATTATTTTGGGAGAATATTTTCATGTAGTAGTTCCTCCTTAGTTTCCTAATCTTAGTGCTTAAGTTATTCCTGGACTGTTTAAAAATCAGAAAAACTGTTTGTTTTCTAGAATTTAAGAATTTACAGAATAACTGATTTTTTTTGTTAATTTGGTTCAAACAGTGCGTGGTAATCCATAATTTGGTTCAACAGTGCGTGGTAATCACTGTCTCCTCTTAATTTGATACATGATTCCTATTAATTATTTTTTTTACTTTAACTGGGAATGCCCTTTCATATAAATTTTTAAAACTTATAATAAAGTTTGAATATGCGCATGTTGAAGTTGCAGTGTGTAAGACATTATATCCCAATTTAAGTCTTGAATAAGCTTTGCAAAGTATGTAATATTATTAAAATTAATTATTCTAGTAGTAGTATTTGTTAATTGATTTGTTGTTGTAATAAAGTGTGTATATAAAAATTGGGAGGTGGTCACTAATATCATAGTCAACAATACCAGATAATGTCGATTCGTGAACAGCATTTGTAATTGAAAGATCTAAAGTTGTAGCAGTTTGTGACGTAATTCTCGTGTTCCCAGTAATAGTATTATGAGATCCTGCTGCTTCTATTGTGTTTATTAATGTCTCACAGTGCGTAGTATTTTGAGATATACCAATGTTTAAAACACCTAACAGAAATCCCTTTTTTTCCAGTTAAGTTTATATAATTCAAAAGTTTAGCCAATTTATCAATAAAACAATTTGGGATCAAAGAAGGAGGTCTGTAACAAACTGAGATTACATAGTGTTAATTTTCTATTGTCAAGATTTCAATGTTAGCATTAAGAAATGTTAGTTCTTCTATTTTGGTGAAAATTCCATTATTTATTTTCATATATAGTACACACCTCCTCCCCCACCCCGAGTTTGAATTCTGCTTTGAAAAAAGGTTTCGTAGTTAGTTAAAGCCAGACTAAAATCCCCCTCAGAGAACCTGGTCTCCGTAACATATATAACCATCTGTTTGCAGTTTTGCTAGTTGTGTCAGATCTAGCATTCACATGCATTAATTTTAGAGACTTATTACTACTATTGGATATAATATTATTTAATTGTTGAATTGTATAATGATTATTATTCATATTTTAGAAGTTCTGTCAAGTTATCAATCTAAACCCCTCCCAATATTTAAATAGTTCTTTCAAGTAAACAGTCTAAAACCCTCTCAATCACACCCTATAAGAACCAATGGAGCTTATAGCAACCTCCTGCACCTTTTGACACTGAATTCTACCTGCTATATTAATCCTCTTGATCCCTAATAAATGATGGAAGTGAAATCTTCCTAAATTAGGGAGATCAAAGAAATATTGAAAATGTTATATCTGTATAAACTCCTTTGATTTTAGTAAGTAA
Source organism: Macrothele yani (assembly GCA_039090855.1). Lineage (NCBI taxonomy): Eukaryota > Metazoa > Arthropoda > Arachnida > Araneae > Macrothelidae > Macrothele > Macrothele yani. Next base: position 32,168,932 of record CM077018.1, on the reverse strand, counting down.
AGGTATCATTTAATTAAATGGTGTAATAAATCATAATAATCTCAAAAAGCCCAATGTTATACTGCAAACATGAAACAACCAGTAATACATCAATATGAAATTATTTATTAGTACACTAACACAACAAACAGTCTTAATAACCCAAACCATACTAACTCATTTTGTTTCAACATATAGTAGTTTCTTCCAATTGTGTAGTCTACCAAATAAGGATGGATTCCAAATTGCCTGGTGTAATAATGTACGGAGCATGTATTATAATACTAATGAATACAAAGTTAAGTAAATTAGTAATTCACAAACACATATAAATCATGGTAAAGCCAACATGAACAATCTGAACTACAATAAATCATCTAAATATACCCAATTTAGATATGGGATCCAGTTAATATCAATAATTGAAGTGATCCGTAAAAAAGTTAACATCTAAATTGACAATATCAAGTTAATATCAGCATTTAAACTGAGCTCAAGAACAGACTCCTCATGAATAGTCTCTAAATGAGTCAGCTTGCCTTTGATCTAATCCAAATTCTATTACATCTTCCAGCATGAGGGCTTTTTTACTTGAGTCAGTACCACTTTTTTTAATAAAAACATTTCCATTGTATACCTAGACAAACTTGACAAGTCGCTTCTGTAATAGCTTTCTTGAGTGCCGATGTAGTTCTCTATAAGCCGGAATGAGGTTATGATTCAAATAAACCCTAGTGTTTGACAGTGAGATATCAAGATCTCTATTTAACAGAGTTGTTATTATTTTGGATAGCCAACTATCCCTTTAAGTCCTTGTTTTAAATTGAATAATGATTATTGCATTCGCGTTTTGGTATGAATCAGGTCTGAGTGGATGTATGACATCAATATCACTTAATTGAATATTAGTTATTCCAAGTTTATTTGCCATTTTTTCCATACAGTTCTAGTTCTTGTTCATTGTTTATTTTGGTTAAGTCTAATCCATAAATTTCTAAATTCCTATTTCTTGTGTGTAGATTAAATTAATTTAGTTCTGTTTGTAGTTTAATAATCTGTGAATCTTTCTTTTTTACTCGTAGCCCCAAAGAATTATGTGTTTTCTTTAGTTCTGAAATTTCTTTGGTGATTTTTCATATTTGTTCTACAAATTTGCAAAGTTCATCAGATAGTACTTGTATTGTTCTTTTGCATTCGGCAAATTCGAGTTTAAAGTCCATAATGGGTTCAAGGTTTTTATTAATCTGAACTATACTGTAGAAGTTCCTGTTTCACCTCTAGATTTGTAATTTAGATTTTTTAGTAATATCCCCTAAGGATTGCATAATCAGTTACATGTTAACACTGCCCGATACCTCATTGGGCTTGATGCCCAATGATGTCTCGGGCATCAACGTTGTTTGTAGCATTGTTTTTTTTCGTATTTTACATTATGAAATGCCATAGATGTTGAGAACACCAACCTAATTCAGTAGTCTGTGCTTTCCAAAATCGTCATCAGATGGCAGCACACAGCACAGTTGAATTTTAGCTATTTTTATTCATTTTTCTTCTTTTCCTGTACTGATACTTATAAGTCTTCAAATATACAATCATTTTATACTATATATCTTCAAATATCACTTTCAATATGACAACGTAACTTGAGTAGGGTAAATCCTTTACCTGTGTCTGGAATATCCGACATGAAGATCTTGTTTTTACCTCGAATAACGTAGTAATGTCTTAATAGAATTTTATCAGTCTCACTCGAAATCAAACGACAGAGTACCAAATCCCCTGAGAGGTAAGAGTGACCTCCACCGGTGTCTTTTTCAATGAAAGAAAACTTGATTATCTTGCTTTTTATTTCAAAGATCAGTCTGTTTCGAATCAGAGGGCCATGGAAACGTACGAAACCCTGAAACTGCAAAAAGATTTTTAATATTGCGAGATTATCTTTGCAATTATTTTGAGAACGAATATTGTTTTTGCGATAGCACGTGACTTTAGTTATACATTGGTCTATGTTATACACGAATGCCCATGTAAATCAGTGGTATTATATCATTCAAATTAAACCCTACGTGCAATTCTGAATTATGGATTTGCAAATCGTTGGGATATTGAACGAGGTTCTATTATATATACGAAAATACTACGGACATAGCTCTTCTACTGTTAATCTTTCATAGATGAGCGAATTACCGAGGAATACTTTTTTATTTTTAAATTAGAACGATGTAGTATTTTTCACTATATTACATTACATAGTTTTGATTTTATCTACATAAATCCCCCACCTTCTAACTTCAAGTAACCTAAGAAATTCAGAAAAATACACCCGAGGAATGATGCAATTCTTTGCATGATCAGTAGGTTCTTAAAATAATATGGCTAGTGGAGTATTCAAATTAGTATCGGCTATTTTTTCATTAATAAACTGTTTTACGTCTAACCTGTCCATAAAAATACTTGGAAGGGGAGAGTGGGTCGTATGAACATTGCACTTTTGGCTGCTCCATGACTGGGCTGCGTACACAGAGGTTAGTTATCTGACTTACAAATAGCTTCCACAATTTCATGATTTCTTGGTGGCGATATTTAATTAAAACAGCTAATATTTATTATAAATACATTTCTGTGACTATAGAGATCCATAGGCGGAACTAGAATAAATTATTAGGGGATACACACTTAATTTTTATTTGAAAGGAAACAAAATACATACACCCATACATTTTAATTGATAAATAAACTGATTACGATTATCGATTAATAAACTGATTAAGTTTATTGATAAATTAATTACGTATTTAAACACAAGGGACGGCTGGCTGCATCGCGCAGCGACTACAGATAGCCAATTGCTGCTTCTGCGCTTTGTGACGTAAGTTAGACAACATGTCAAGGAAAGTATCCTGAGTGGAAGTTAGATATACCACTGAAACTGCTATGCTGACATTTAGATAGAGATAACTTTCACTGCACTTTCTTCGTCATTAGCTACAGACGTACCACGGGTAGTTAATCTAATCAACACTGTCTGCTACTTGTGTTTGTCCTGATGGCTCAATCCGGCTTTTTTGTTACTTCTCCCACTGAAGGCTGGTAATCTGGTAACATAAACTTCGTCTATAAACTAAATTCAGTGTTTCATTACTGTCCAACTCTCCGAAATTCTCCACGTTCGAACTTCAAAGGGAAGTTTAAGACATGCGGTCACACACTCCTTACCCAAAATGGGATTCATTCGTTTTTCATAACTCAAAACTACCTCTGTGAAGGTAAATACACTCAGCGGGTGTCAAATATATCACCCCATTTGCTATATTGACACGGGTCAAAGGACATGTCCTGTAAAAACCAAATAAGTGAGAAGCAAGTAAAATGTCTCCCTTTCCCAATGTGTATCTGCGGATTTCCGATGTTTGGCTTGTGGTAGTGATACATCAGTTACGGTCTGCTGTTGTGTGGGTCTAACCAGTCCTTTGCGTTTACACTTGCACAAAACATCATAAAACATTTACCTAAAATGTTTGTAATATTTTGTAAATTTTATTCGATATATTCCCAAGGAAAATATTTTTTCAGTGTCACACAATCAGGTCTCATCCAGGAGAAGTTAACAAATCCGATTGATTTTTATCCTTCAAACCGTTTAATAGAATGTAGTAATTACTCCATGTTTCAATCTAAAATTCCTGTGCTTCTATCTTTGCCTCAAACATAGATACTCAGAATATAATGTAATTTGGCTTAGCAATAAGTAATGAGGGATACGAGACCTAAATGATTCGTTTCATAAACAAAAACGTACAAAAAACAGATGATTTTAATCGAACTTGCTTGCATATCTCCTTTATGTACACAGGTGTGCAAGGAAAATTAATTAGCTTCCGCGGTGGCACAGTGGCCTGAGCGCTGGCTTCTGACAATTTGTTTGTGTTGGGTCCGGATTTGAATCCCGGTCAGGCATGGACGTTGTGTTTGTCTGACGGCACTGGCTCAGTCCCTAATTTAGGATCACTGGGTGGAACCAGTGATCTTAAATTAGGGACTGGGGACTGGTTATACCTAATCGAGTTACTCATTGTGGTTGTTGAACTCCCAAACAAAAATATCAGAATGAAGAATGTTGTGCAGATGCACCGGTAGCTGATTGGTCAGAGTTGTAATTTTTAAATAGTCGTGAGATCTAGGCTGGGTAGTAGTCCCAAATGAAGCAGAGGTGGTGTGCTTCTTCTGTATGCCACTGGCTATTTCCGATCCGCGGAACAATGATCCAAAATTAGGGAAGGGAGACTGCTTATAGTTCTCAAAGTTCATCGTGGTGGTCCTTGATTTCCAAACCAGCAACTACTAAACGGGAAATGCAAGCATCACGGGAATTTGAATCTACGAATTTTAAGCAAAATGACGATAAAATAATGTTCTTTGCACTTCACTTTATATTATATTAGCCCCTTCAACTTTCGTCGGTCTGAAACTGACGTAATAAATAGGAACAGACAATTCCTAAAGAAAGAAAAAAGAAAGCTTGCTAAAATATTTGTAACAATAACTTAACAATTTTTTTAATGTTTTTGCAACGATATTCATCAGCTTTAGAACGAAATTTTTTTCTAAAACCTAGGTACTTCACAGCACAACAGAGGAGTTGGTCGGCAACACTGGATAACATTGTGAAAAATGTTCCTTGCAGGTGGATTGAATGCGAAATGATTTCTCCTGTAAAACGAGAAAAGTGTGTTTCGTTATCCTTAGTTTCTGCGAATTGTATTAATAAAAGGTACCCAATCGTAGCAAGAGTATAATTTTCTCGCGCAGATTCCACTGCCTACATTGCTTTTTAGTGAATCTCCACAGCATCATTCATCTACCTACTTATTTCCGCTAGCTAATCAATACTCAGAATTCTGTTTTGATTGTTTAATGTGTTTATTTGTTTAAACCAGGGGGCGCCATTTCGATGCACAGTAGCAATATCCGTTTTCATGGATTTGCGCTTGACATCACACATGATGCACGACGCCGACACTGAAACATGGCGGGCATAGCAAAGCAGCAAGCTCGTTCACGTGCTTAGGAAAGCATTTCGCTTCGGAGAATAAGCCTAAATGGATATTTATTTTGCAATTACTGTTTCTGCATAACTCGTTACTTTTCTTAATAATTTATTATTGTCTTATTATATCAGTGTAATTCAATATGTCTGGATGTGCAGTAGTAGCCTGTTTATCCTGCAACCGGAAGACTAAGGATTTCGATATTGTTTGCGATTATTTTCCTGCAGATCCTGATTTGGAAAAAGATAATTTAAAAAAATGCAAGCGTTTGCTCTAAACATTTTACTGTTGGTGTTATATTCGTGACTTAGAAACATAATTACTTGGATTTGTTTGCTAGAAATGAAACATTGAATAAATAATATATTTTAATTATTTCATGAAACAGGAAATAAGAGATCGCTGATAAATATGCTATTCTTTGAAGTTTGAAATTACAAGTATTTGATAACATTTCCAACGCATTTGTTGCTTTCATTCCTTGTTAACCTGTAAACCGCACGAGTAATGGCTCACGCCGTCTCTGCTTTGCTTCCGGTGTGACGTCATTTCGCCAACCAATAGCAGCTCCCATTCCGACATTGTTGAGTCTAAAGATATATTTAAGAACCTTGGGTTAAACAATGCAATCAGAATCGTTAGAACTGAAAAAGGCGTGAACTAATTGTGCAATTGAACATGAACAGATCTGGCGTGACTCATAAGAACTATTTGGACGTATTTTATTCTAATTAGCTCTTCATAAGTATTTTGTGACACCCTGCTACACGATCCAGAAAAGCATTCTGACACAAAATATTTGAATAAAGCACTGTAGCTATGGTATGATCCACATGGAATGTTATTAATTATGATTTTTATCAAACTGTGCGTTCCCTTTCAAGAAATCTGGTTTTTTTTCCAATGCACCAGCTTCCGAGTCAGAAGATTAACAGCCTGTTCCCGTTATTGCTACGCTGAATTAATGTCTTACACTTCAATCTTATATGCTAAGTATACCTGCACAGTATACTTAAAGATTTGCAACTCACTCTTTGGTAAATCACGGAATTCACTGCATTCTGCCTTCAGGGAGAGTAGCAAAACTAATATTGTTGCCAGTGGATCCTGATTACAACGAATGTATCTCGAATTACTATTCACTAAACGTCCGGAACTTTATCAGATCAGCTGTAGTAAAATTTTACTGGCTGCCCCGGTGGCGCAGTGGTTAAGCCATAGCTTTTGATCATTCGCCCGAGATATGTCCGGGTTCGAATCCCAGTGAGAAATGAATGTTGTGTTTGTATGACGGCTCTGGCTTTCTCCCTTCTCTGGATTAAGTGGCCCTAAATTGTGGACGGGCGACTGCTTGTAGCCCACTGAGTTGCTCACGGTGGTCGTTAAACCACAAATCAGAAGAAGAAAAAATTTACCGAAAGATAACCATCTGAATGGCCATTGATTGCAAAATCTACTTTCACCACACTATAAAGAAGACCATATTTTGCTATGTTTACAAAAAAAGGAGAAAATGTAATATAATTTGATGCAATCAGAAAATGCATATTAATGAATAGTTGTTATCAAACTGCTGCAATTCGATTCACATTGATTTCTTCCGAAATTGACTTTTGTTTTCACGTTAAGAACATATTTTATTTAAAAACAAAGTATACATAATATACGCTTCAAAAGTTTCAGTAGGCAGGTCTCGAATCATATTCTATTTCTAGAAACGCCCTCGTGGCGAACCTCAGAGAAAAGCAAAGTGCGAATAGCCGATGACGCAATCTACAAAAGCTCCTTCATTTCGTTTCAACTCCCTACCTTGCTATTCGGCAGAGAGCGATAAACATATGACATTCATGAAATTGTAATGTACTTAATGTTTCAGAAAATTAGGTTGATATGTACTTAATTTTATGAATAAATTACTGAAAGATGGTTAATTAGTTTGGGATTTTCTTGGAATGTGAAGTATTATGAATACTGAGCTGTGCCAAAATATATTTACGCCATGCAACGGAATAACGAAATTAAAAAACAAAGCAAAAAACATTAGGAACAGCACCAAGGGAAAGGGGAAATGTGGTATGCATTTGAATTATGAAATTCGAAGCGTTGTAATGTTGGAAGACGTTCAGTGTCTATGACAACAATTTGCATGATCAACAAGCAAATATGATTGTAGGCTCGTTGTTATATACTTTGCATTCTAAACATTTCAACAACTCTACGAAATGTTTCTCCGCAGTGAGAAAGAAGAAGCAGCATCGCGACTTGACAGGCCAGTTCCTTTGGATATGATACACAGTTTTATTGTAAAATTACCTCTTTTTTTCAGTAAAGTACTGAATTGTGATATATAAAAAAATTATTCGGAGTTATTTTGGATTTATCTTCACAAGTTAGAAAACAAAGAAGACGAATATTTTTAAGTGCACAGTTTACCGAATAAAATCGGTACTTATTACAGTACCTCTGATGTTTCACTTTCCGTTCACATTTTGCAGCCTTTTTAACACTTACAGCTACAAAGTTCAGCATATGGATTTTTATAAAGTAATTTAATGAATGCAAAATACCATCTTGTTCCATTATCGAAGACATAAACTAAAGCTCATATGTTTGGTATTATTTCGATACAATTCGAATATGCATTCTCTTAGTCCACGAATCTTTAACCCCAACCCCTACAAAATGACGCTGCCTGTAGAACATGGCACTCTGATGCTACTAAAGGGAATTTTACAAATTTATATTGGAAATTATTGTATAGTACATTGAGCTTCAGAGTTCTAAAGAAACCTAGCATTTCAAACGGCATCCAATACCTGTTTTGCCGAATTAACCGCATTTCTCATTGGTTTTGACGTTGGCGCAGTGTTCTAACCGATGGCTTGTGACCATTCGTCCGAGATGGGTCCGAGTTCGAATCACGGTCAGGCATGATCTAGTGTTTTTCTTACGGCCCTGGCTCCCTTCCTTCCTTTGGACCAGTTACCCTACATTAGGGATGGGTGACAGCTTATAGCCCAACGAGTTGCTCACGGTGGTCATTAAATCCTCAATTAAAAAAATATTTTCTTTTCTCTAATATGTTAACTATTATTAAGACTGAAACATCATACTATCGAGGAAGCATTAAAATACGAAAACCGGATTCAATGAAATATGATCCATATTTAAGGACACTTATACAGTCAAAAAGTACACATATGAAGATCGTTTTTGGACACTTATACAGTCAACAAGTACACTTATGAAGATACCATCTGAAGACGGTTATGATTACAAATTCAAGTGCACCTTAATAGAGTAATAAGAACTGTAAGTGTAAGTATTTCAGCATTTGTGTAACGCGTTTCATGGTATTTCGAATTTTGAGCTAAGGGTAACAGGATTCAAAACTATTTCAGAAGCGCTGTTTATGCACAATTCACATAATCATTGATTGCAGTACAGACGACGTTTGGCAGTACGTATTTCTTCTCCAGTCATTACGAAATTTCACTTACATGACTTTATTACAGGAAGTGAGAGACGTTCGGAAAATCATTTTCGCATCTAAAATGGAACTGCATAACTACAGGATTTCCACTTCAAACATTTCAAAAAATTGCTTTTCCTTCAGTATATTTTGTCGAAACCTGGCAAAATCACTAGCATAAATTAGAAAAATGTAAGGATCTATGTTATCGGGAAATGTATTACGTGATGGACACCAGAAAATAAAAAACTGGGGTTTACAGTGTGACATGAAAGTACTCTGCTAACCTAACCGCAGACAGAAGCTATTCCGAGGTGGCAGTGAAACCTCCATTAAGCGATACCTCCGAATAACGGCAACCTCCGAGCAACTGCAAGTGTTGATTGATACAGAACAGCTGCCGTACAATTAACATTTACGATAACCTCCGAACAGCGAAACCTCGTAACAGGGGCCAACGGACACCCCAGTCAGTCCCGAAAGAGATCTAACGATGCCTTGTCCTTTCGAATTTCACGTAGTTTCTTCGGTACTTCTGCAAAAGTGATAAAATAGGGGAAATAATGCAACTGTGAATTAAGAATTTTACTATGCCTCGAGTTCGTTGAATTGGTATACGGCAGGTACAGTAGCGTGCTTAAGTGAAAAGAAAGGAGATAAAGTATAATTCTACGTGAGGTGAACTGCAGATCCTGTGTATGTTTCCGTCGCGACCTAGGGAAGGGGCGTTGCTGTTGTGTAGGATGTTTTCTGTTTGTCGAGGTATATCTTTGATTAGTCCTTGCAGGTTCTATTCATATTTTTCGGCGCGCGGCTAGCTACCTGTGCAGTTCCACTTTACTGTATAGCATTTTTCTTTCCTTTTTCTTTCTATTAGCGTACCCAACACTTAACGTCCTAGCTTGATATTTGCAAAGGGAAGTTTAAGACAACGTGTCACACACCATTTTCCTAAAATCTTTTACACCATGATTTTATTTTAAATTGTTATATTGAATTTCATTCAGCATTAAACCTTTGGAGGAAGCTCTGATACTGTTTTCCTTGTGCGTAAGCTTTGTACACTTATTCTCCTTCTGTACAAAGTAACGTACTAGAAACGTTAACCTAGGTCTAACCTCCGAACAACGGCACCTCCCAACAATGGTCACTCTTTCTCTGCCCGAGCAGCGACCGTTTTTCGGATGTTTCACTCTATTTATCTGTATCTGGCAAAATAAAGGCCCCGGTGGGACTACGTCTCATATTTGATACTACATGTACTGAAACACGGCCAACTGCAAAAAAAGATTGCCGTGGGGTCAAGAATATGGAATGGAATCGGAAACATGGGATTTTAGTTCTTCGCGAACAGTCCAAGGCTAATAAAAAGAATTGGAAACAACAAGAAAATTTAATGTAAAGATCGAAGATAAAGGCGAACGAAAAAGAAAGTCATCGAAAGCGCACGCACTTTCTCCATATTAACAAATGAACAAAAATACTATATGTTATAGCTATAGTTATGGTAAATGTGTAGATTGCAGATTAGCGTCCTAAATTATTCCGTCGGAAAAATGTCAGTACCTGGAAAACGTGCGACGTACGGATTTTAGAGTATGGATATTAATTGCAAATGGTGCAGAAATTTCATATTTTAAATGTGTTTTAAATATTTTTATCGTAATATTGCCCTGTGAGGGCGATGCTGTGAAGAGACGCTGCGGTAGTCCTAACGCATCGCTACGGCGACGATGTGAAGCGTTGCTTCGTTGAAAGGAAGATTCGGTGCGGCGTGTAATTCAAGCGCGGACGACTACAAGTCCAAGCCCGCACCTTCTTGCCAGGAGGGTGAACCATGTTGTACTTATACGCTACAGAATATAGTTCGCTAATGTTTTGTCATTGTTTTTAAAGCAGATATTGAGAAATTTTTCGTTCTTTCGCATATGATTCCCTGCTTTGAAATAGAAAGTACTAATATGCTTTTCTATTATGTACAGAAAACTGGGGAACTATAACTTTCGGTTCTGGTTTGAAATGCTTCCATCCGTAGCTGATTTGCTGTGTCACTGTACTTTTGGTTCTCCTGCTAATAGCTTGTTCGCAGGTCAGTTTCTATCTTACTTATACGGGTCTTTTGCAAATCAAAGAGGTTTTATCCGATTTTTCCTGGCAACAACGTACAGAATACAGCAAAATAAAGGGTGGACGATGTTGACCTATTTTCTGTAGCGTATCACTACAATATTTTTCGCTCTCCTGCCAACAACATAACATCTTTCTCTTGCACTCTTCCGCCCTTCATTTCGGCACGGCAAGGAACCCTCCCTTTTAACGGACCAAAGCTTCACATCTTCGCCGGAGCGATGCGTTAGGCCTACCGCAGCTTCTCTTCACAGCGTCGGACTCACAGGTCAATATTTCGATAAAAATCTTTAAAACACAATGAAAATATGAAATTTCTGCACCATTTGACATTAATTTCCATACTCTAAAGTCTGTACGTCGCACGTTTTCCAGGAACTAACATTTTTCCGACAAAATAATTTAGGACGCTAAATTACCATAGTTATTTCGCCCAGTCTTATAAATTATGATATCCGATTTTGCCACAACATATTCGTAGTTTTTGTTGTTATACCTCGACTTTTTCATCATCCAACCAGATATCGAGGGCATTCAAATATCTCATGTATTAGAAGACATGCAGTGATGTAGTGAAGAGAGTCACACACCCGACGACGAAAGCTACTCATACGCGCTCAGCACATCATATATGTGTGTTGAGACCAGCGTGTGATTTAGTAGCTTAGCAAACGCTCACAGACTGAAACACAAAAATAAATATCAATACAAACAAAAGGTACGTTGGCAGGTTTTCTGACTTTTGCAGGCTAACAAGTAGTACGGAGTGGTCAAAGAAAAGAAACAGGAAATGACGACATGACCTGCAAATTTTGCAGTTAAGCAGCTGCTGAGATCGATTACGCGACTATTTGGTTCCAGTCAACTGCTCTAACTGCGGTCTTGAGACTTATGGAATGTCATAGGAGAGTAAATTGTTTAGAAATAAAACAGATCAAATGTTATTTGAAGTTATTTACATCTTAATTAAGAGCCGAGTGTAAATTTGCAAGAGTTTCTCACAAAGACAAGGAAACAATATCCGTTAAACACTGGTGAAACTAACCATTATTTATGTGGGGAATATTAAAAATAAAAATATGCATCATAATTTGTATTAATCATACGAGATCAATTCCTTTCGAATAAGCGCAATAACGAAAGCATTTTGTTATGGAGGATATATTATATACTGGAGTATTGCATTATTATTATAATCCATGAAAAAATTTAGAAGATTCCACTTTTTTAACAAATACTTTTTCTGCAATTTTCGACGCCGCATCGGTGGCGCAGTGGTCTAAGCGATGGCTTCTGATCATTCGTCCGACTTGGATTCGGGTTTGAATCCGAGTGAGGTATGGATGTTGTGTTTGCGTTTCGGCGCTGGCTTTCTCCATTCCCTGAAACCAGTGGCCTTAAATTAGGGACGGGAGACTGCTTATAGCCTACTGAGTTGCTCACGGTGGTCGTTAAACCTCCACTCTAAAAAAAAACATTTCTACAGCAGAAGGGATTCTATTAGACATGTACTTTATCATTATTTTTAATGCGAAGCTTTGCAGTTTATTTTAAGTTTTTACTGAACGTGATAAAGTCCAAGAAATGAACGTTTTGGTAAAACAGTGCACAATATGAGGCTGACATATGTTAGAACATTGCATTTGTAAGCTGGAAAGCATATATTTTTAACTGGTGCGGTTTCAGTTTAGGCCGACAGCAATAATTGTGCTAAACATTTGGATTTTAAATATCAGAGATAATATACAGGATGATTCATAAAGAAGTATACAGTTTAATCGCACTATAAAACAAGAACAATGTAAGATATTTCATGTTACCTGTAACATAATTGTAGGGGAGTGTTTCAAGGTTTTTTAGAGACAGTCACAGATGTTCTATGTGTGCACTCTTAGTCACACGACACACATCGAGCCGGTAATCTATTTCCGCCCAAACGCGAGGTAAGATATCTGAATCAAGTGGTGTGATAGTGCTGTGATACTGCACTTTTTATGGCGTCATTTTCAGCTTCTTTCTCAAAATTCTCCAGACAGTGGGCTATGAAATCTGCACTTCACGACTCACCCTCAACGTTGAATTTTCCTAGCTTCGTCGTACGGCGATGCAAACACTATAGACGACTTCTTCCGATACATGCGGTTGTCCAGGACTTTTAAGTTTGCACGAACAGTTCGTAGTTTAAAATTTTTTATGCCAATCGTAGATAGATTTTCTGGTTGGAGGTTCTTTTACGAATCGTGATCGAAAATACCGTTGCACAACAGTTACAGATTCCATTTTGCTCAATTCAAGAACACAAAACGCCTTCTCCACTGCAGATGCTGTCATTTTGACTGACTATTCACGTAACAAGCGCGCTCTCACCTACGTCACTTCCCTGAGTAGTGGGACACAAACTTTATGAGTACATCTACCTAACGGTTAGCAGTTCTAGTCCGTTTCTTCAACTGTTACTGTTTTACAGCATCTGGAAACTGTATACTTCTTTATGAATCACCCTGTACAATTCTGAACAAAATATGTATGCTTAAAACCACCAGGGATTATCTGCACTACCGTATTGTTACGTGTTTTTATGCAGAACCGATTCCCATCAGAGGAACAAGGTAATGGAGTTCTGTGAAAGAAATTTTGGAAAGTATTATTTTGCGAGAAAGCTCTTTCGGAACCATCCTAAACATATATAGTAGATGAGTACAGATGAATATCTGCTTTCATCGGGAGGACATGTTCGACACCCTCCAGCAGAATGGCGTCGTCCAGCAACGTCATATATTACACCTAATAGGGTCGGTACATGTCTGATATACGCATTGCGTGCCTTATGTTCTGATGAAGTTCAGCCACGACGGTACATACAGGCTTCAGTCAAACTGTACCATGGGGACAGGACAGTTGCGCGTAATTTTTAGCACTTCTTTTGTAAAAGAAGATCGTGCTTATGTTATCGGTGTGTCCGTCCGTCCGTCTGTAGACACGATATCTCTGCAACTATTAGTCCGATTTGAAAAATTCTTTTTTGCATTGGGAAGCTTGAAATATCCGAATGATAATCCTTCATTTCGTTTTTTTACGATGTGTAATTTCGCCGCTACAGCGCGTAAATGCAGATGATGTCGAATTTAAAAATACGTTGTATTCCACATATTTGCTTCTAAACATCCGATTGAAAAATTCTTTTGTCTTTCTATTCTATTTATGTCGAAGAGTATTTTAGGTATAGTTACTTTTTCAAATGGCGCATAGATTTTCCGCTAAGGGCGTAAAAAAATTACGTTTTTCCCGATATCTCTTCTTCTAAAACTCAGATTTAAAAAATGTTTTCTTTAGCGGATACAGCTCATGATGGAAAATCTTCTGCATATAATTTCAAATTTTTGGTAAAGAATACTTTTACCACCAAGAGGCGTAAGTGTTAATTTCTGCTGCTGATGTATTTGCCATAAAATCTGAGCTTCTAAAATCTCGATTGAAAAAATTCTTTCGTGGAGCGATGCCACTCACGTCAATAAACCTTTCCGAATGTTTTCGTCTTAAAATATTCCATAGTTTCTCCGCCAGGGGGCGTAGATGTATATCTTATTTTTGTCAATATCTCTACTTCTAGGAGTCCGATTTGAAAAATTCCTTCTTTGTTGGATAGTGTTTTCAGTGTGACACGTTTTTCATATAATTTCAAAAATTTTAAGTAATTCATAGATTTTCCGCTAGGGGGCGTAAAGATAAATTGCATTTCCACCTATGTCTCTGCTTCTAACTCTCCGATTTGAAAAATTCTTTCTGCACCGGATACAGCTCTTGATGGGAAATCCTTTGCACATATTCTAATTTTTGTAAAAAATGGTTTGGCCACCAGGGGGCGTAAGTCTTAATTTCCGATTCTGATGTATTTGCAGCAAAATATGAGCTAAAATTTCGATTGAAAAAAAGTCGTTTGTAGAAGGATACTACCATGTCGACAAATCTTTTAGGAACGTTTTCTTCTTCAAATAATGCATGGTTTCTACGCCAGGGGGCGTAGATGTATATCTTATTTTTGTCAATATCTCTACTTCTAGGAGTCCGATTTGAAAAATTCCTTCTTTGTTGGATAGTGTTTCTGATGCGAAATGTTTTTCATATAAATTCGAAATTTTCAAATAAATCATAGACTTTCCGATAGGGGGCGCAAAGGTAAATTGCGTTTTCTGCGTGATTTCCGCTTCTAAAACTTCGATTTGAAAACTTCTTTGTGTATCGCTACAACACCTGATGGAAAATATTTTTCATATAATTTTCTAATGTTTGGTAAAGAATGGTTTGGCCACCAGAAGGCATAAGGGTTAATTTCTGGTTCTGATAAATTTGCAGCCGAATCTGGGCTCCTGAAAACTCGACTAAAAATTTATTTTTCTTGGACCGATACTCCTCATAGAGAAAAACATTTTGAGAATAGTTCCTTCCTAAAATAATGCATGGTTTTCCCGCCAGGAGGCGTAAAGTCACATCTTATTTTTTTCGATATCTCTGTTTCTAAGAGTCCGTTTTGAAATATTCTTTCTGCGTTGGAGAGCGTTTCCGGTGCAAAAATGTTTCTCATACAAATTCATATTTTTCTTAATGCACAAGTAAGCAACCAGAGGGTGTAAGCTCGCGATTCCGTTTACAACAATATCTGAGGGATTAAAAACCCGATTGAAAAACGTCTTTCTTCCTTCCGATACTATTGTTTTCCATACTAGTTCCATTGACTTTGAATAGATTTGAAAAATTTAATTTGCATCAGAATGGATTCAAAAGACGTTCTTATTAGACCCGAAATTCGGTGTCATTTTTTTTTTTGTTTTCTTTGAATTTACAGTCGGACATTTCTCAGATATAGTGGCATGAATCATTATTGTTGCGTTTGGGCAGGGTACTGCGAATAAGGGCATCATACGCTGATGGTTCGCATAACTCCAAGCAAGAGACACCTCCCTTGAAAAAGATCACGTCAGAGTACGCCTTCCATGACGTACATCCGCGTGAAGACGTCAGAGGCAAGACGGAAGAGTGTCCGCAAGCCTTTCTATGAAGGTCACGGCATAGTGGGCCAGGGATGGAAGTGATATATATGTGAAGTTGGAGAATACATTCACTTTGAACATATGAAAAAAAATATCATTTAGTATCAACTTCAAATGGTACCATGTTAAGCAAATCCTTAGGTGTCATACCTGTCATACATTGTGTTATTTCTGTTATGCACTAATAAAAAAGTTTTCTTTGCATATCTCGTACTTGTGGCACATGTGAATTGGAATAAAACAATGGAAACACTAAAATAAATTCTCCCAGAAATTTAGATTTGGCATGATCGTAAATGTAAGTTGTGAGATCCGCAATTTTTGCCCCAAGTTTGATCCAGCCTTAGTCAGTGCTAAGGTGGAACACATTCCAGTGATAACAATTAGAAACGATCAACCTTCTACAAGATTCACTGCACACACAAAGGAATAGATTTTGTGAAAGGCAGCTTTGCCTATATTTATTTTATCACAAAGAAAAATTAACCGAGAACACCATTCACTACTTTTTTTGCAGGTCATGATTAAGTTACAATTCAAATCAGTTATGCTAATTCATAGCAATAACAATTGTGGCAACATTTATGGAAATTTCTGTGAATTTCAATTTATAACAATTGCTAATTATTATGTCTTTTCTGATTTTCACAATGAATTTGATTATACCAAAATAAGGAAATTCTTTTTGTTTATTTCCAGCCACACGGCTATGTTAACTTCCTAGTTTGAATGACATGCATTGTTACGATGACAATTTGACCTTTCGACTATGAATAGATGTGTACTCAGTGACTACTGAATTTTCATTAAGCCACGTCCAGGCGATAGTTGAAATGCTTTGCTAATAGACATATTTTTTATGAACAAAATATTATGTCCAGTTCGGATTAATCATCAGTCTTTCTTTCTGTTGTATATCATGCAAAAAAATAAGTTGAATTTTCCTCAGCTGCTTAGAAATATTATGTTTTGTTACCGTCGTATAGTTCAGTTCTAGAGCCTATTTCCTTTGCATTTTGCTGTTCCAGTATCACGTGTTCTGAGGTTAACATCGGCTGAGAACAATCAGGAAAAAAAAGTCTCTTACCTCGTCTTCGGTGTGGTGTTTACCAGTCCGATTAGTCAGACTGAATTTGCCACTCACTTAGCTGAAGTTGAAATGGAAATATAGCAGTACATCTTATATCAGGACACCTATTTTTCCATCCGGGCATGACTATTTTGGCGCACTGCAAATTCTTCTTAAGGCATGGCTATTCACGTCAGCAGGATCCGGGAAATATATGTCTTCCCTTTTCCGTCTTTCTTGAGCTGGATTTGATCAGAAAAGATCAAATAAAAAGTTGTGTTCGAGCTAATGTGTGAACGCCACGTACACACATCAGCTCGAACACAACCCTTTACATATTGCAGTAGCGAAGGAGAGGGGGAGAGAGAGACGTTTCAACAGCGCGAAGAGCAAAAACAAGACAGAGAGAAAATGGGTTACCCTCCTTTTAAGGTACTCAGGTCAACCCTCTGGGCATTGAACTCTGATTGGTCCGTAGGCTGCCTGGGTCCACGTGAGTGACCTACAGTACGACTCGCTTAGGAATTTTGATCGCCTGCAGCAAATAAAAGCTTGTTTCAGCAAATAAAAGCTTGTTTCAATTACTAGGGGTTTTCTTAAGGAAACCCGTGCTTTCACAATTTTTAAAGACTGTAATTTTGATTATTTCATTCCGCATTTCATCTAACGCTTGTACATAATTATTTATACACATGACATTCTTTTACAAAATTTCAACATTTTTCCACACGGGAATGTGTTTCACAAATTTCTAACATTGTTACATGATGATATAATGTTGGACCAGATTGAGAGCAAATCAGCTAGCTGAAGTGAATGTTAAAATTAGCTGTTAATTCTGAATCTCAGGTTTTTAAGTTATTTGAATTCGTTATTTTAAAATAGGTATACTTTATTTTCCTTGCTATCTATTGATTAATTATGAAGCTGCTTTCGTAAACACACAAATATATAAAATTTACAAATAATTAATTATTCACATTGCATTTTCTTAGCGTTTCTTCCGAAAATTATGCATTATCTTTTTATTTATTTTTTCTGAGCTTTTCAAGTGTGCGATCATTTATTCCACACAGAGAAAAAAAATAATTACGTCATGAAAATGAATGGAGTTAATAAATTGAAACGAGTTTAATGAATAGGAAGAACTCCTTCAATTTTTCTTTACTGAATTAATTTCAGAGATAAAATTAATTTAGGAAGTTGAATTTCTGGGATGATAATAGGATAATTCGCGCAGGATCCCCCATTCATCATTCCCGAAGGGAATGTGTGGATCTGTTGCGTTGGTTTTCCAGTCGTCTAAGAGATGTGGCCAATTCCTCCCAAACTCAGGAAAATCAGCGACAGAACAGAAGTATAGCTGAGAGTATCCTCCAAAGAAAGTTGTTTTTAAGGAATTTTCAGAATCGAACAGTCCTTTGCACAGAAATATACGCTTATCTCCCTCGACGGAAAATTTTCAATAAAAGAAAAGTAGAAAATTTGCTAACAATTATACGTGTTCTCGGAGCAGAGCCAGCGGGAATACAGTTTAGATATTTAGGCAAACGTCGAGAAAACTATGCATTATGTAAAAAGAATAATGTTCCCACTTCACTGTAGCGAATGACATGCATTAAAAGAAATTCTGCAAATGTATTCTTAGAAGCGGAAATACATTTACAAATAGAAATAGAGACTAACACCATACAGCGCCAGAACTTTGAAGTAACGATTAATGAGTTAGCGCAAAATTCTGTATAATGGGAATGGTACGCGGTGCTCAAAAAACTTTTATATCGCACTTTCGGAAACATTGATATAAAGAAAAACAGGCCAAATATTTGCACCAGTATTCTTGCGCCCCAGCGGATCAAGTTTATGGTCATTTGTGATGGAAATGAAGATAAAATGTGATAAAATGTTTCCGTACATACTAGTGTCTGACCGAAAACGAGTATTTCCATTTGGGATTTTAAACCTGTAGATATTGCGCACATTTCTGGCTGGTGTTCGACTCCCGGTTCTGCCGGCCATCTAATCTGCGGTTTCTCCGGGGTTATCTGCAGGCTCCCAGTGGTGATAGGGGACGCGAATGCGTAGATGATTCCATGTGAAGTTGTCCCCGGACGCACTTTGTCCCTTGCCTGTATGCAGCAGATGAATGGCAAGCCGGCTGCATTAATTTGCCAGTAACTCTCAAGGGCGCATAATCGTTTTTGCAGGACTCAACACTCCATGGGTGGACGAGATGGAGGGAGAAAGAGATATTGCGCAAATATACGGTAAACTTAAAACCTGACTTACGCCTTCTAGTGGAAAACCTCTGAGTTACGAACATTTTGAAATTATATGGAAGCCATTCTCCAGGAGACACGGTGACCTACAAAGATAAAATTTCTCAAATCGCACTATGAGATGCACAGACATCGTGAAAAATAAGATATGGGTCTACGCCCCCTGGCGGAAAAGTTATGCATTATGTTAAACAGAAATTCTGCGCGAAAATGTATTTTGTGGCAAGCGGTATCTAACAGCAAAGAAACATTTTCAGTCGAGGTTTCAGAAGAGCAGATATTACAGCAAATACATCGGAGACGTAACTTACACCACCCCCACCCTCCTTAGTGGCAAAACGGTTCTTAACCAAAATTAGAAAACTAGAGGCAGAGCGTTTCGTACAAGAGACTATCTGATGCAATAAAGATTTTTCAGATAGGACTTTTAGAAACAGAAATATGACAGAAATTGGAATTAACCTGTACGCTTCCTAGCAGAAGAATTTTGCATTACTTATAAGAGAAACTGCACCCAAAGTAGTGTTCTATAATAAATGGTATCGATGTTAAAAACGTATTTCTTCAAAAGGATACTTAGGATCAAAATAGGGAATAAAATGTATTTGAATTCCATAGCACCTGCATCTAAGCTATCTAGCGGCAAAGTTATTCACCGTAGAAGAACCGGAAGGCAAAGATCATCGTTCTATAATTTTGGGATTCCCAATGCGGGAAGAATTTTTCAAACAGGACTAATATGCATATGGTGTTCACGATCGGTCACATAGGGCCAGACAGAAGCACGGAAGAAGTGATACTCTAAGCACTTACTATTTCTAGAAAAAGAAGGACTAAAAAGGATAAAGGAAAGAATTAAAATCTTGAAAGATCTCACTTCCGCTCTTTATACGTGTACAAAATTTTAGAACCCCTTAGATTTTGATTAAAAAAAACATATGCACTGTCTGTCGTTTCTCAGAAAAAAAAACAAAAAAAAACAGAAAGTTAAAGGGAGGGAAGATGCGTTGGCAGAGGTGACAAGTATTTTTAGCCAAAGAGGAAAGCAAGGGCAAACTGGTCAATACCATTTTTGCGTTTAGTAACCACTCCTCATTTTTCTCGTCTGTAAAACGAAATTAGGCTACAGGATCTCAAAAAATATTGTTTTTTCCCTTTAGGCTACATTTAAAATTTTATAAGAATTGTTTTGTTAATGAAGCCTATTCAACGAATCATCTATTCACAGCCCTAGTACTACATGCACTTCTACGAAATAATCCATACTTTTATCGGGTTTAAAAAAGCAAAGTTTTGCGATTTCATTCTGTATAATGACAACTTTAGTGAAACACTTCTAGGCAATTTTAATGTTTCTTCTGAAATGCGCCTTATTTTTCTGCTTTCGAGAGCATCTTTTCCTGGACGAACAAAATTTTAGCCTGAAAATACGGTTTTTCTTGAGAAGTACCTGTTATTAATATTTCAGTAATTCTTTTTTCCTACCTTTACCTCACACGTATTCTTTAATGAACCACAGGAGATGACAACGGAAAGTAGTTTTACGTGATTTGAAAAACATTTTCATGCCAGCAGGCAATTATAAATTAAGAATGCGATAATGCTTAAGGCATACTACATTTACTGACGGCTGAATGGGTAGAACGTAAGTTTCGCTTCGTTTTGTTGATATTCCTGACGAACTAGGAAGTGAATTTAGCTCTCGATAGCTTTATATAGGGCACATATGGACAGCATTTCTATTTCCCAAAAGCATACGTCCTCAGAAACAAAAACACGGTACTTTTGCGAAAAAAGTAAAGAGGAAGAACAATATGTGG
The DNA here is from genome assembly GCA_039090855.1 of Macrothele yani. Lineage (NCBI taxonomy): Eukaryota > Metazoa > Arthropoda > Arachnida > Araneae > Macrothelidae > Macrothele > Macrothele yani. The sequence continues at coordinate 32,148,090 of CM077018.1, read as the reverse complement.
AAATTATGAACTTTTTGTAATATACAAATATTTGCAAATAATTTTCGGCCTTCTCGTTGGCGCAGTGGCCTAAGCTCTGGCTTATGGCCATTCGTCCGACTTAAGTCAAGGTTCGAATCACAGTGAGACATGGATGTTGTGTTAGTCCTACGGCGCTGGCTCTTCCTCTTCCCTGGAACCAGCTGCCTTAAATTAAGGACGGACGACTGCTTATAGCCCATTGAGTTGCTCACGGTGATCGTTAAACTTTCAAGCAAAAAAAAAAATTCCAACTTCCTGAAAGCTTGGAAGTATTTCAAAAATGTAATTATATGTATCTCTCAGTTTTGAATTTGAAAAAATATATTATGTTAAGGAAATGATCTGTTTGTTGATTGTCAATTGAAAATGTATTCGGAATGGAAACGCCTTTTACCCAGATTGGGTTTAGAAGGTAGAAATAATTGAACGAATTATATAACACCTGAAAGATATTTAAAAAGGATATGGAATTTACTAGCACCCTAGGATTTGAACTTTAGGTGGGGTGTCTGGTTGTCGTAATGGGGTATAATTGCTTCGAACTGAGGGAATTTAACAATTACAGGGGATTTCAGTTATGTCTTAATAATATACAATTTGAATATCACGTACCAGCACTACCAGTTTTGATAAAAAATGCAACTCAAATTAATTCGCTAAGGTTACTGCTTTCTAGTTCTATTCTGCTTAATCAAAATATGCCGAAATCACAAACCTATTCTTTTATGATAAACAAAGCAAGAATTGATTTTTGATTTAAAAAAGTGACATAAGAAACAACTTAAAGTGTTCATTCAAAAATAATATTGAATTTCTTCTGACTTATTTTGAATATAAATTTTCATATGTCATTCTACAAATTTTTGTTGCGGTTCCTCTGTTACCTTTCATAGACGTTTAAAATGGTTCCACCTCAAAACAGTACTGCTGGTTTCAGCACTAAAAATTCTATACACATTTTCTTCGCAATTAATGTATTCCCAAAGATGAAAATTTGCACATCGATAAAAAAAAAGCTTGAAATTATAGCATGGAATACATAATACTTGCTAACACCTAACCATAATTATATTCAAATTCAGTTGTTTACTTTCCATGGATAACGTTGAGACTTGCTAATAGATGGCGCGACATATACACTGGCGGAAAGTGAAAATAGAACACCAAGAAGGAATTAGCGGACGATCATGAAATTTACATATGTTAATGGGGTCGAGTTTACGTAGGTGTGATGTTAATTTCGGGACCAACCGGTGAGCGCTTACGCCACAGCACGGCATAATATGCAAATTATCGTCGGTGGTATTTAAGGAGTATGGCGAAGTGAATGTAATCAGTCGTCGGTGTACGGGCACGTACGAAGACCCTGAAGAAGCTGCAATGCCTGGACATGGAAGACGTGTACGATTTCAGCAGTTATCGAACTTTGAGCGAGGTCGTCTAGTCTGACTACGCGAGGCTGGGTGGTCGTATCGTCGTATTGCGGAGCGAATTGGACGGAAAGTATCGGTGGTGGTATGATGGTGGCGTAGATGATCCGAGGAACATTCCCACACGAGAAGACGTGGAACCGGGAGTCACAGACGGACCGATGAACGGACCGGATTTGCGTCGCAGTGGATGCGTAGTCAAGCACGACATCCACTGCGACGCAAATCCGAGCTGCCGTTGCGCCTGAGGTGACTGTGCAAACAATCCGCAACCGTCTACTCGATGCAGGACTACGTGCACGTGTGCCTCTGGCATGTGTACCTCTGACTCCAGCCCACCGTCAGGAACGGCTGCAGTGGAGTCGCCAGCGTCTGCACTGGAGAATGCAATGGCGATCTGTCGTGTTCAGCGATGAAAACAGATTCTTCTTGGGAGCCTCCGATGGCCGCATGCGTGTTCGCAGACGCACAGGGGAGCGTCTCCACCCTTCTTGCATCCGCCAGCGACACACATGACCTACACCTGGTCTCCTGGTGTGGGGAGCGATCAGCTATCACTCCCGTACACAACTAGTGTTTGTACCTAGTACATTAAACAGCACCTCCTACATCAACAACATCATTCAGCCCGTTGTTGTGCCATTTGTAAGGTCGGTCCATCGTGGTGTTTTGTAGCATGATAACGCACGCCCACACACGGCACGTGCAACGCAACATGCACTTCAGTGTGTGAGACAACTTCCATGGCCTGCACGTTCACCAGATTTGTCCTCCATTGAGCACGTGTGGGATTTTATGGGACAGCGACTTATCCGGTCTCCACGGCCATCCCCGATTTACGCGTCTAGGTTGAGGATGCTTGGAACTCAATACCCCAATATTACATCCAACATCTGTACGACAGACTCCATGCCAGAATTTCACAGTGTGACGCAGTTCATGGCGGTTGAACCTCGTACTAACCATGTTACATGGAAATGATATTTTTCAGTTTACCCGCAAATACAGCTGTATTTTGCCATAATGTTTTGATCACGTTATCCTTTGTATTCCGTTATTACGCTGTATAAATTTCGTTGGTATCAGACGTCTCCTTCTTGGTGTTCTTTTTTCACTTTCCGCCAGTGTGCATTGATGACCTCAGTGACTCATTTTGGAATTAGAAATCAACACTAACTACAGTTCTGTTGATATTTTCCGCTAAATTATTGTCAGAACATTTCATCTAAGGGGCTCATATCATTCTGCTTTGTGCTGCCTTTGAACGAATTAAATGAAAGACTCGTATTTTAATTCCATTCCGGAAACTGAATGAAATTATTGGAAAAGAAAACAGAAGTACTGTAGGTACTGCTGATTTTCTAATTCCGAAATAGGCCATCAAACATCTGTTTGTATCCGTATCCAAGGTCACGCCATCTTTTAGCAGGTATCAACCTTATCCCCCAAAAAATTATCGATTCATGTACGTAGGTGATACTGAAAGTAATGAACCACAGCTGCACATTACACAGCACGATTGCGCATTGGGAGAATGATAGTTGGTGGACACTTTGTGCTACCTCTCATTGTAGCCATGGAATGCCAAAATGGCGTCACCAGCGTCAGTCATGGGAACAAACAGACGCGAGAAAAGATGGCCGACAGTGATACATCGTTCCGTCAGCATGCTGTGAATCAGTCCTTTGTGAAAGAGGAAATTCCGGATGGCGATATTCACCATGGCTTCATCGATCGCATACACATGGATGCGCATATGGCTGTCAACAGTGGGGAGAAGGTGGGTGAAACATTTTAAAGACGGTTTCACAGACTTTAGCAATGAGCCTCGTAGCGGTCGCCATCGAACTTGGCCTCAACAGAACACAACGAAGGAAAGGTTTGATGCCTTAATCAGTGATGACAGATGTGTGACGGCAAAGGAAATTGCTGCAAAGTTTGGCATAGGACACAGTGCAATTTGCGATGAAAGGATTAGTATCTTTGGGATAGCATTCGGAGAACTTGTGCCCACTAGGTCCACAAAGTTTATTGTCAGGAAGGCCACAGATGCCAGCGCAAAAACATCTCGTCACAACTGCTGGAAATTCGGATGGCAACTTTTATCTCACCCTGCTCACAGTCCAGATCTGGCACCCTCCCGCTATTATCTTTTCGGATTCCTATAGGACAAGATGCGCGGCAAACATTTCCAGAGCACGACAAATACATAGAAACTGTACGTCCCTTGTTTTCGCGCAACTCGGAACGGAGTTCTTCGGCAATTGTATCTCTCAAACTGCAGAACGATGGGAAAATCGTGTCCGAAGGAACTGGGGATTTTGTAGAAAAGTAAGTTAGGGATATGTAGACTAAGGTGTCGTACTTATTTCTTCAATCATTACAATGAAGACAAAGACATTTTAAGTGACTACTGCACCCAAATCCATCAATGAGAGTATGCCACATCGTATACTTTCCGTTATGAAAAACAAAGTTGGCCATAGCTGACTTTGTTCTAATATTCATAAGCTCCCTCACTAACGGTAGAACCCAACTAAGGATATAACTGATAGGACAGAAAAATATATTTAGGTGGCTCGGAGTAAATGCGCCCCTCTGTTTCAACGCTCATAAAACACCGTATGCCGATAGATGGCGAGCCAAAAGCGAGAGAGTAATGACAAAGAACGCCGATAGGCCTGGGGTTGTTCAAACATCGTTTCAGTGTTCTCTAAGCTCACGATTAAAACGTGGGGATGGGGGAATCCCACCCAAGATATTGATAACAATCGGAAAGGTAAAAGTGATTATTAAAAAAGAAAAAAGTCGTAAGTCGAGGTGCAAGGTGAATGTGAAATCTAGAAAAAGGTGATCAGGAAGCTTAATAAAATTTTCAAAACTAGATGATGGTGAAGCGGGAACACTGATAGAGTGATGAATCTTACACATTTCTAACTTGTTGCGAGTTCCAAGATGCACGAACATTTTGCAGTTCACGAATGTGAAATTTAAAGTGTTAAAAGTAAAACTGGTAGGTAATGAGCTTGTTTTTGGTATATCTGAATACTTCGATGAAAACTGAGTTCTAGAATTCTGGGAACGCCATATCTGAAAATGCAAATACAAGAAGCCTTTCGGATGATGATCCTGTAATTTCCATCTAATTCTTTCCTATGGAATGCGTCATTTTCATGTAGAAAAAAGCCCAGTCCAAATTATTGACACTTGATTTCCCTGTAGTTTGTTGCTTTTACGCCAATGACCCGACAGGAGGTATTATTTTTGATATTTCATTACGTTTTACGGGTTTAGTATTAACGGTAGCTTCGTCCTGTTATTTCAAGAACAGTGGTATTTGCAATAATGCCCGGGATTCAGTTTCTCATAACAGTTGTGTTCCATAAGTAAAATATTGTTTTCTTGATGTCATACGCAGTCTTAGCATGTTTAATTACGAAATCCCTCTTTAGAAAATGTAAAATACAGTATATCGTAAATATATTTTTTATATTTACGAAAATATTACTAAATAACGTTTAATGTTCATGTCAAATTAATGAATCTGAACGTTTGCCTTGAAATGTGAAAGTAGAATTTACTATTAACATGAAAAAAGGGATATTCGTTGCTTTCTGTTTCATGCAAAACGAAGCTTTTCTTTCGTAGTAGAACAGTAAAACATGGGATAACCATTTAAGCTTCTTTACGTTACTGATATACCATATTTTCAGACGAATTTTTCATAAAAATGCAAATGTTTATCCATCCGTGAAATGTGGGACTTGTAAGAAAATCTTTCTACGTTTTTAAACACTGTGAAAAAGATTTTTTTCTATGTCAATCGAGAAGTACACCTAAAAGAGCGGTATCAATCAAAGTACACTCAAAAAAGAACGGTGTTTCTGAATTTTTTTAATGTGAATTATTTCGAATATACTAAAGGAAAAAAATTGTCGAAACTGTAAATGTTACAGAAAATATAACGTAATAATTTTTCTGATTAATTCTAGACTATATTTTTTCTCTTCCCTAAAATTACATGGTTTTTCGAGGCTATGGTTGTCGAGTAGAAAGAAAGTCTTAAAGCTTTACTTTGACGTTTTACAATAAAAGTGTGGAAAATGAAACATGACCTAAAAGTGAATTGCTTTTGGCGTAGTTTGAAGTAATAGTTTGGTGATAACGTGCGGACGAATCACAGAAATATCACAGATAGAAGGCGAACAAAAAATTCAGAAAATTTAATGTAGAACAAAGAGACCCATAGTGTTGTTTGTAAGTAAATGTTAAGTGTTAAATGTTCTTTAACATCAACAACATTTTTTTTTAATTTCTTTGCTGTGGATCTTTTTAAGTTATAGGTAATTAAGTGATAAGTTTTTGCTTTATGGAATTTAGGAAGCATTTCATGGATATTTGATTTGTGCGGAGAAGGAAACTGTTTTATAAAAGTATTCCAATGTTCCTTTGTATCCTGCAAGCCAGCCTATTGAGACGAATTCTGATGCGTAAGACAGTATAAGGATTTGGATGTTTTCGTGTAAAATATCGTACGACAAAAAGAGATCAATGTTATTGTTGTTCATTTGTGTGTGTGTGTGTGTGTGTGAAGAACCGTTCGTGTTTTCCCTCTATGTAAACTGAACACAAACTCGAGTGATGTTCTATGCAGAAAATCAGAATGTGGTTCACGATTAAAGATTCTGAAGCTTTTTCTGGTACTATTGATTATGACAACTAAATGAAAAAACCCCACTTAGACCGAAGAGCCAAAACATTGTGTATGACCACCTTCCTAATATTATGTTCGCCCTCTACGTATCACCAAAACAGCTCTTAGACAGCGAGGCAAGAACGCTACAAAATTTCTACGATGTCTTGTGGTATCTGGTACCAACACGTTACCCACAAATTCTTTAACCCTTGTAAGTTACGTGGTTGAGTTGCCACAGATGGGATTTGCTGTTCCGATACAAACCACAGATGCTCGATTGGACTGAAGTCTGCGAAATCTGGAGGCTATGGAAATACATGGAAGTCTTCCTCATGTTCCGCGAACCATTTTCGAACAATCCGACCAGTTTTGCGTGGCGCATTATCCTTGCTGGAAGAAGACACTACTAGGGGGTATACAGTTGCTCTGGTTTGCACTGATGTTTAAATAGGTGGTCGACGCCATAGTTTTCTGCCTATCAATAACTGGAAGAAGGATTTCCCAGTAAATCATTGGCCAACGTATTAGACTTATTCAACTGGCTTGTTTTAGTTCCGCGGTGTGCCGGCACTTCCACGGGTGAATGACAACATGTACTTGACCTTGAGCATTGTGCAACAGTAAACGAGATTCATCGTACCAGAAGGCTTTCTTCCAATAATTCAATGTCCATTTTTGATGCTCGCGTGACTATTGTTGGTGTTTTCGTCAGTGAACCGAGGTTGGCATGGGCACTTTCGAGAGCTGCCTGTTGCTACGCAGACCCGCTTTCAGCAGGGTTCGATGTACTGCGTGTTGTGATACCAGCATTCAATTACCGGCGAGTCACATAACGGTATCGCTTCTGTTGGCTCGTACCGTACGGGAGGGTCTTCGTTCACATTTAGAATCAAAGAGCCGTGGTCGGCCACAAATTTGCCAGCCGATCGTCGTTTTTCCCTCTCGGACCACTTTTTGAAGGCATTTACCACGTGCTTTCTGGGACCCGTGAGCACTACACAAGCCTTGCCTTTTCGGAAGATGCTTGATCCGAGTTCTCTGGCCATTATCTCGCTTAAGTCCTCTCGTCGTTCCCATCTGAAAAACATGAATAACACTGACTAACAGAGCTCCGTAACAGGTGTTATCTATACCAGTTCATGATCTCCACTCTCGTCGTTGGGCACTTGAAGTTGCTTCATTTTTGCATAAACGTCATGATGTTTTGGCTCTTTGCTGCAAATAATTTCCATGAATTTATAATGTCGTTAGTTATGAACTTTTAGCTGTTATTTCCTCTGATAAAATTTTCAGATGATTTGCTCCGGATAAACTTTTTTCCAAGCTCTTGTTCCGCTTTTTTTCCAGGATATTCAGTTATTTTTCGTTGGTTTTTAACGACCATCTTTGTGCATCTGGGAGGGCCACAAGTAGTTGTCCATCCTTTGTTTTAGGGCCATTACCGCCAGCGAAGGGAGAGAGCCAGTTCCGCAAAAACTAACGCAACATTCAAGCCTCACAGGAATTCTAACACGAAATCATCTTTGGCGAATGATCAGAAGCCA